>JAGTTL010000375.1:0-51787 GCA_036851935.1 Coregonus suidteri | reverse complement strand
GCTGATCGTTGACTACAGGAAAAAAAAGAGGACTGAGCACGCCCCCATTCTCATCGACGGGGCTGTAGTGGAATAGGTGGAGAGCTTCAAGTTCCTTGGTGTCCACATCACAATCAAACTTACATGGTCCAAGCACACCAAGACAGTCGTGAAGAGGGCACAACAAAACCTATTCCCCCTCAGGAGACTGAAAAGATTTGGCATGGGTGGTCAGATCCTCAAAAGGTTTTACAGCTGCACCATCGAGAGCATCCTGACTGGTTACATCACTGCCTGGTATGGCAACTACTCAGCCTCTGACCGTAAGGCACTACAGAGGGTAGTGCGTACGGCCCAGTACATCACTTGGGCCAAGCTTCCTGCCATCCAGGACCTATACCAGGCGGTGTCAGAAGAAGGCCCTAAAAATGGTCAAAGACTCCAGCCACCCTAGTCATAGACTGTTCTCTCTGCTATCGCCCGGCAAGCGGTACCGGAGTGCCAAGTCTAGGTCCAAAAGGCTTCTTAACAGCTTCTACCCCCAAGCCATAAGACTCCTGGACATCTAATCAAATGGCTACCCAGACTATTTGCATTATTATCTATGCATAGTCACTTTAACTCTACCTACAATGGGGAGAACAAGTATTTGATACACTGCCGATTTTGCAGGTTTTCCTACTTACAAAGCATGTAGAGGTCTGTAATTTTTATCATAGGTACACTTCAACTGAAATCCAGAAAATCACATTGTATGATTTTTAAGTAATTAATTTGCATTTTATTGCATGACATAAGTATTTGATACATCAGAAAAGCAGAACTTAATATTTGGTACAGAAACCTTTGTTTGCAATTACAGAGATCATACGTTTCCTGTAGGTCTTGACCAGGTTTGCACACACTGCAGCAGGGATTTTGTCCCACTCCTCCATACAGACCTTCTCCAGATCCTTCAGGTTTCGGGGCTGTCGCTGGGCAATACGGACTTTCAGCTCCCTCCAAAGATTTTCTATTGGGTTCAGGTCTGGAGACTGGCTAGGCCACTCCAGGACCTTGAGATGCTTCTTACGGAGCCACTCCTTAGTTGCCCTGGCTGTGTGTTTCGGGTCGTTGTCATGCTGGAAGACCCAGCCACGACCCATCTTCAATGCTCTTACTGAGGGAAGGAGGTTGTTGGCCAGGATCTCGCGATACATGGCCCCATCCATCCTCCCCTCAATACGGTGCAGTCGTCCTGTCCCCTTTGCAGAAAAGCATCCCCAAAGAATGATGTTTCCACCTCCATGCTTCACGGTTGGGATGGTGTTCTTGGGGTTGTACTCATCCTTCTTCTTCCTCCAAACACGGCGAGTGGAGTTTAGACCAAAAAGCTCTATTTTTGTCTCATCAGACCACATGACCTTCTCCCAGCTTTACACCACTCCAGCCGACACTTGGCATTGCTCATGGTGATCTTAGGCTTGTGTGCGGCTGTTCGGTCATGGAAACCCATTTCATGAAGCTCCCGACGAACAGTTATTGTGCTGACGTTGCTTCCAGAGGCAGTTTGGAACTCGGTAGTGAGTATTGAGTACATTTTGTTACATTACAGCCTTATTCTAAAATGTATAAAGAATAAACAGATACCTTATTTACATAAGTATTCAGACCATTTGCTATGAGACACGAAATTGAGCTCAGGTGCATCCTGTTTCCATTGATCGTCCTTGAGATGTTTCTACAACTTGATTGGAGTCCACCTGTTGTAAATTCAATAGATTGGACATGATTTGGAAAGTCACACACCTGTCTATATAAGGTCCCACAGATGACAGTGCATGTCAGAGCAAAAACCAAGCCATGAGGTCGAAGGAATTGTCTGTAGAGCTCCGAGACAGGATTGTGTCGAGGCACAGATCTGGGGAAGGGCACCAAAAAATATCTGCAGCATTGAAGGTCCCCAAGAACACAGTGGCCTCCACCATTCTTAAATGGAAGATGTTTGGAACCACCAAGACACTTCCTAGAGCTGGCTGCCTGGCCAAACTTAGCAATCGGGGGAGAAGGGCCTTGGTCAGGGAGGTGACCAAGAACCCGATGGTCACTCTGACAGAGCTCCAGAGTTCCTCTGTGGAGATGGGAGAACCTTCCAGAAGGACAACCATCTCTGCAGCACTCCACCAATCAGGCATTTATGGTAGAGTGGCCAGACGGAAGCCACTCCTCAGTAAAAGGCACATGACAGCCCGCTTGGAGTTTGCCAAAAGGCACCTAAAGACAATGACCATGAGAAACAAGATTTTCTGGTCTGATGAAACCAAGATTGAACTCTTTTGACCTGAATGCCGAGCATCACGTCTGGAGGAATCCTGGCACCGTCCCTACGGTGAAGCATGGTGGTGGCAGCATCATGCTGTGGGGATGTTTTTCAGCGACAGGGACTGGAAGACTAGTCAGGATCGAGGGAAAGATGAACGGAGCAAAGTACAGAGAGATTCTTGATGAAAACCTGCTCCAGAGCGCTCAGGACCTCAGACTGGGGCGAAGGTTCACCTTCCAACAGGACAACGACCCTAAGCACATAGCCAAGACACGCAGGAATGGCTTCGGGACAAGTCTCTGAATGTCCATGAGTGGCCCAGCCAGAGCCAGGACTTGAACCCGATCGAACATCTCTGGAAGAGACCTGAAAATAGCTGTGCAGTGACTCTCCCCATCCAACCTGACAGAGCTTGAGAGGATCTGCAGAGAAGAATGGGAGTAATTCCCCAAATGCAGGTGTGCCACCAGGCCCCCCAGTACATTTATATCTATCAATTAGGGAGTTTGATGCTGAGCAGATATCTTACTGCTTTCTGCCAAAACCTGGTCTGATATCGCAAGAAGATTTGTCCTGTCCCTTTTGGGATTTAGATAATCAAACAGTATTTGGGGGACTGCAGATTACCGGTGTTGAGCTGTTTTTACGCACCAATAATCTGTGTTCTCTTTTGTTGATATCACCGTTGGTGACGGTCTGTTCATTACAGCCAAAAGCTGTTTGTAGTGAGTCTCTTATAGAACGTCTGATCAATCAGTTGCCTGAGTACTTCAGTCTTATAGACAGTTGTTATGCACAGTAACAACGCCTCCCTTGTCCGCTGGGAGGATGACTAAATATCATTCAGGAGATTTAAGGGCTTGTTTTTCAGAGCAGGTAAAGTTATTCCTGACATTTCCTATTGCCTCTAGCTTGGATATGTCTTTGCACAGCCACAACTGGGCCAATATAATGTTTGTAGATAGAGCCCTAAACACAGTTTCAGATGCAACGTGGATTAGTAGTGGAAACACGTTGCAGTCCTGATATTCAGGCTGAGTAGCTCCGTAATACGTATGTGGATTATTAGTGGGAAACACGTTGCAGTCCTGATATTCAGGCTGAGTAGCTCCGTAATACGTATTGGGATTAGTAGTGGAAACACGTTGCAGTCCTGATATTCAGGCTGAGTAGCTCCGTAATACGTATGTGGATTAGTAGTGGAACACACGTTGCAGTCCTGATATTCAGGCCTGAGTAGCTCCGTAATACGTATGTGGATTAGTAGTGGAAACACGTTGCAGTTGGGGAAAGATGATATCAGGCTGAGAGTAGCTCCGTAATACGTATGTGGATTAGTAGTGGAAACACGTTGCAGTCCTGATATTCAGGCTGAGTAGCTCCGTAATACGTTATGTGGATTAGTAGTGGAAACACGTTTGCAGTCCTGATATTCAGGCTGAGTAGCTCCGTAATACGTATGTGGATTAGTAGTGGAAACACGTTGCAGTCCTGATATTCAGGCTGAGTAGCTCCGTAATACGTATGTGGATTAGTAGTGGAAACACGTTGCAGTCCTGATATTCAGGCTGAGTAGCTCCGTAATACGTATGTGGATTAGTAGTGGAAAACACGTTGCAGTCCTGATATTCAGGCTGAGTAGCTCCGTATTACGTATGTGGATTAGTAGTGGAAACACGTTGCAGTCCTGATATTCAGGCTGAGTAGCTCCGTAATACGTATGTGGATTAGTAGTGGAAACACGTTGCAGTCCTGATATTCAGGCTGAGTAGCTCCGTAATACGTATGTGGATTAGTAGTGGAAACACGTTGCAGTCCTGATATTCAGGCTGAGTAGCTCCGTAATACGTATGTGGATTATTAGTGGAAACACGTTGCAGTCCTGATATTCAGGCTGGAGTAGCTCCGTAATACGTATGTGGATTAGTAGTGGAAACACGTTGCAGTCCTGATATTCAGGCTGAGTAGCTCCGTAATACGTATGTGGATTAGTAGTGGAAACACGTTGCAGTCCTGATATATCAGGCTGATATTAGCTCCCGTAATACGTATGTGGATTAGTAGTGGAAACACGTTGCAGTCCTGATATTCAGGCTGAGTAGCTCCGTAATACGTATGTGGATTAGTAGTGGAAACACGTTGCAGTCCTGATATTCAGGCTGAGTAGCTCCGTAATACGTATGTGGATTAGTAGTGGAAAACACGTTGCAGTCCTGATATCAGGCTGAGTAGCTCCGTAATACGTAATGTGGATTAGTAGTGGAAACACGTTGCAGTCCTGATATTCAGGCTGAGTAGCTCCGTAATACGTATGTGGATTAGTAGTGGAAAACACGTTGCAGTCCTGATATTCAGGCTGAGTAGCTCCGTAATACGTATGTGGATTAGTAGTGGAAACACGTTGCAGTCCTGATATTCAGGCTGAGTAGCTCCGTAATACGTATGTGGATTAGTAGTGGAAACACGTTGCAGTCCTGATATTCAGGCTGAGTAGCTCCGTAATACGTATGTGGATTAGTAGTGGAAACACGTTGCAGTCCTGATATTCAGGCTGAGTAGCTCCGTAATACGTATGTGGATTAGTAGTGAAACACGTTGCAGTCCTGATATTCAGGCTGAGTAGCTCCGTAATACGTATGTGGAATTAGTAGTGGAAAACACGTTGCAGTCCTGATATTCAGGCTGAGTAGCTCCGTAATACGTATGTGGATTAGTAGTGGAAACACGTTGCAGTCCTGATATTCAGGCTGAGTAGCTCCCGTAATACGTATGTGATTAGTAGTGGAAACACGTTGCAGTCCTGATATTCAGGCTGAGTAGCTCCGTAAATACGTATGTGGATTAGTAGTGGAAACACGTTTGCAGTCCTGATATTCAGGCTGAGTAGCTCCGTAATACGTATGTGGATAGTAGTGGAAACACGTTTGCAGTCCTGATATTCAGGCTGAGTAGCTCCGTAATACGTATGTGGATTAGTAGTGGAAACACGTTGCAGTCCTGATATTCAGGCTGAGTAGCTCCGTAATACGTATGTGGATTAGTAGTGGAAACACGTTGCAGTCCTGATATTCAGGCTGAGTAGCTCCGTAATACGTATGTGGATTAGTAGTGGAAACACGTTGCAGTCCTGATATTCAGCTGAGTAGCTCCGTAATACGTATGTGGATTAGTAGTGGAAACACGTTGCAGTCCTGATATTCAGGCTGAGTAGCTCCGTAATACGTATGTGGATTAGTAGTGGAAAACACGTTGCAGTCCTGATATTCAGGCTGAGTAGCTCCCGTAATACGTATGTGGATTAGTAGTGGAAACACGTTGCAGTCCTGATATTCAGGCTGAGTAGCTCCGTAATACGTATGTGGATTAGTAGTGGAAACACGTTGCAGTCCTGATATTCAGGCTGAGTAGCTCCGTAATACGTATGTGGATTAGTAGTGGAAACACGTTGCAGTCCTGATATTCAGGCTGAGTAGCTCCGTAATACGTATGTGGATTAGTAGTAGAAACACGTTGCAGTCCTGATATTCAGCTGAGTAGCTCCGTAATACGTATGGATGGATTAGTAGTGGAAAACACGTTGCAGTCCTGATATTCAGGCTGAGTAGCTCCGTAATACGTATGTTGGATTAGTAGTGGAAACACGTTGCAGTCCTGATATTCAGGCTGAGGTAGCCTCCGTAATACGTATGTGGATTAGTGTAGTGGAAACACGTTAAAGTCCTGATATTCAGGCTGAGTAGCTCCGTAATACGTATGTGGATTAGTAGTGGAAACACGTTGCAGTCCTGATATTCAGGCTGAGTAGCTCCGTAATACGTATGTGGATAGTAGTGGAAACCCGTTGCAGTCCTGATATTCAGGCTGAGTAGCTCCGTAATACGTATGTGGATTAGTAGTGGAAACACGTTGCAGTCCTGATATTCAGGCTGAGTAGCTCCGTATACGTATGTGGATTAGTAGTGGAAACACGTTGCAGTCCTGATATTCAGGCTGAGTAGCTCCGTAATACGTATGTGGATTATTAGTAGTGGAAACACGTTGCAGTCCTGATATTCAGGCTGAGTAGCTCCGTAATACGTATGTGGATTAGTAGTGGAAACACGTTGCAGTCCTGATATTCAGGCTGAGTAGCTCCGTAATACGTATGTGGATTAGTAGTGGAAACACGTTGCAGTCCTGATATTCAGGCTGAGTAGCTCCGTAATACGTATGTGGATTAGTTAGTAGGAAACACGTTGCAGTCCTGATATTCAGGCTGAGTAGCTCCGTAATACGTATGTGGATTAGTAGTGGGAAACACGTTGCAGTCCTGATATTCAGGCTGAGTAGCTCCGTAATACGTATGTGGATTAGTAGTGGAAACACGTGCAGTCCTGATATTCAGGCTGAGTAGCTCCGTAATACGTATGTGGATTAGTAGTGGATAACACGTTGCAGTCCTGATATTCAGGCTGAGTAGCTCCGTAATACGTATGTGGATTAGTAGTGGAAACACGTTGCAGTCTTATGATATTCAGGCTGAGTAGCTCCGTAATACGTTATGTGGATTAGTAGTGGAAACACGTTGCAGTCCTGATATTCAGGCTGAGTAGCTCCGTAATACGTATGTGGATTAGTAGTGGGAAACCACGTTGCAGTCCTGATATTCAGGCTGAGTAGTTAGCTCCGTAATACGTATGTGGATTAGTATGTGGAAACACGTTGCAGTCCTGATATTCAGGCTGAGTAGACTCCGTAATACGTATGTGGATTTAGTAGTGGAAACACGTGCAGTCCTGATATTCAGGCTGAGTAGCTCCGTAATACGTATGTGGATTAGTAGTGGAAACACGTTGCAGTCCTGATATTCAGGCTGAGTAGCTCCGTAATACGTATGTGGATTAGTAGTGGAAACACGTTATTGCAGTCCTGATATTCAGGCTGAGTAGCGCCGTAATACGTATGTGGATTAGTAGTGGAAACACGTTGCAGTCCTGATATTCAGGCTGAGTAGCTCCGTAATACAGTATGTGGATTAGTAGTTGGAAAAACACGTTGCAGTCCTGATATTCAGGCTGAGTAGCTCCGTAATACGTATGTGGATTAGTAGTGGAAACACGTTGCAGTCCTGATATTCAGGCTGAGTAGCTCCGTAATACGTATGTGGATTAGTAGTGGAAACACGTTGCAGTCCTGATATTCAGGCTGAGTAGCTCCGTAATACGTATGTGGATTAGTAGTGGAAACACGTTGCAGTCCTGATATTCAGGCTGAGTAGCTCCGTAATACGTATGTGGATTAGTAGTGGAAACACGTTGCAGTCCTGATATTCAGGCTGAGTAGCGGCCGTAATACGTATGTGGATTAGTATGGAAACACGTTGCAGTCCTGATATTCAGGCTGAGTAGCTCCGTAATACGTATGTTGATTAGTAGTGGAAACACGTTGCAGTCCTGAGTATTCAGGCTGAGTAGCTCCGTAATACGTATGTGGATTAGTAGTGGAAACACTTTGCAGTCCTGATATTCAGGCTGAGTGGTAGCGCCGTAATACGTATGTGGATTTAGTAGTGAAACACGTTTGCAGTCCTGATATTCAGGCTGAGTAGCGCCGTAATACGTATGTGGATTAGTAGTGGAAACACGTTACAGTCCTGATATTCAGGCTGAGTAGCTCCGTAATACGTATGTGGATTAGTAGTGGAAACACGTTGCAGTCCTGATATTCAGGCTGAGTAGCTCCTAATACGTATGTGGATTAGTAGTGGAAACACGTTTACAGTCCTGATATTCAGGCTGAGTAGCTCCGTAATACGTATGTGGATTAGTAGTGGAAACACGTTGCAGTCCTGATATTCAGGCACGAGTAGCTCCGTAATACGTATGTGGATTAGTAGTGGAAACACGTTGCAGTCCTGATATTCAGGCTGAGTAGCTCCGTAATACGATGTGGGATTAGTAGTGGGAAACACGTTGCAGTCCTGATATTCAGGCTGAGTAGCTCCCGTAATACGTATGTGGATTAGTAGTGAAAACACGTTGCAGTCCTGATATTCAGGCTGAGTAGCTCCGTAATACGTATATTTGGATTAGTAGTGGAAACACGTTGCAGTCCTGATATTCAGGCTGAGTAGCTCCGTAATACGTATGTGATTAGTAGTGGAAACACGTTGCCAGTCCTGATAATTCCAGGCTGAGTAGCTCCGTAATACGTATGTGGATTAGTAGTGGAAACACGTTGCAGTCCTGATATTCAGGCTGAGTAGCTCCGTAATACGTATGTGGATTAGTAGTGGAAAACACGTTGCAGTCCTGATATTCAGGCTGAGTAGCTCCGTAATACGTATGTGGATTAGTACGTGGAAACACGTTTGCAGTCCTGATATTCAGGCTGAGTAGCTCCGTAATACGTATGTGAATTAGTAGTGGAAACACGTTGCAGTCCCTGATATTCAGGCTGAGTAGCGCCGTAATACGTATGTGGATTAGTAGTGGAAACACGTTGCAGTCCTGATATTCAGGCTGAGTAGCTCGTAATACGTATGTGGATTAGTAGTGGAAACACGTTGCAGTCCTGATATTCAGGCTGAGTAGCTCCGTAATACGTATGTGGATTATTAGTGGAAACACGTTGCAGTCCTGATATTCAGGCTGAGTAGCTGATCCGTAATACGTATGTGGATTAGTAGTGGAAACACGTTTGCAGTCCTGATATGTCAGGCTGAGTAGCTCCGTAATACGTATGTGGATTAGTAGTGGAAACACGTTGCAGTCCTGATATTCAGGCTGAGTAGCTCCGTAATACGTATGTGGAATTAGTAGTGGAAACACGTTGCAGTCCTGATATTCAGGCTGAGTAGCTCCGTAATACGTATGTGGATTAGTAGTGGAAAACACGTTGCAGTCCTGATATTCAGGGTTTGCTGAGTAGCTCCGTTGAATACGTATGTGGATTAGTAGTGGAATACGTTGAAGTCCTGACACGTTGCAGTCCTGATATTCAGGCTGAGTAGCTCGTATACGTATGTGGATTAGTAGTGGAAACACGTTGCAGTCCTGATATTCAGGCTGAGTAGCTCCGTAATACGTATGTGGATTAGTAGTGAAACACGTTTGCAGTCCTGATATTCAGGCTGAGTAGCTCCGTAATACGTATGTGGATTAGTAGTGGAAACACGTTGCAGTCCTGATATTCAGGCTGAGTAGCTCCGTAAATACGTATGTGGATTAGTAGTGGAACACGTTGCAGTCCTGGATATTCCAGGCTGAGTAGCTCCGTAATACAGTATGTGGATTAGTAGTGGAAAACACGTTTGCAGTCCTGATATTCAGGCTGAGTAGCTCCGTAATACGTATGTGGATTAGTAGTGGGAAAACGTTGCAGTCCTGATATTCAGGCTGAGTAGCTCCGTAATACGTATGTGGATTAGTAGTGGAAACACGTTTCAGTCCTGATATTCAGGCTGAGTAGCTCCGTAATACGTATGTGGATTAGTAGTGGAAACACGTTTGCAGTCCTGATATTCAGGCTGAGTAGCTCCGTAATACGTATGTGGATTAGTATAGTGGAAAACACGTTGCAGTCCTGATATTCGGCTGAGTAGCTCCGTAATACGTATGTGGATTAGTAGTGGAAACACGTTGCAGTCCTGATATTCAGGCTGAGAGTAGCTCCGTAATACGTATGTGGATAGTAGTGGAAACACGTTGCAGTCCTGATATTCAGGCTGAGTAGGCTCCGTAATACGTATGTGGATTTAGTAGTGGAAAACACGTTGCAGTCCTGATATTCAGGCTGAGTAGCTCCGTAATACGTATGTGGATTAGTAGTGGAAACACGTTGCAGTCCTGATATTCAGGCTGAGTAGCTCCGTAATACGTATGTTGGATTAGTAGTGGAAACACACGTTGCAGTCCTGATATATTCAGGCTGAGTAGCTCCGTAATACGTTATGTGGATTAGTAGTGGAACACGTTGCAGTCCTGATATTCAGGCTGAGTAGCTCCCTAATACGTATGTGGAGGGAGTAGTGGAAACAACGTTGGCAGTCCTGATATTCAGGCTGAAGTAGCTACGTAATAATACGTATGTGGATTAGTAGTGGAAACACGTTGCAGTCCTGATATTCAGGCTGAGTAGCTCCGTAATACGTATGTGGATTAGTAGTGGAAACACGTTGCAGTCCTGATATTCAGGCTGAGGAGTAGCTCCGTAATACGTATGTGGATTAGTAGTGGAAACACGTTGCAGTCCCTGATATTCAGGCTGAGTAGCTCCGTAATACGTATGTGGATTAGTAGTGGAAACACGTTGCAGTCCTGATTATTCAGGCTGAGTAGCTCCGTAATACGTATGTGGATTAGTAGTGGAAACACGTTGCAGTCCTGATATTCAGGCTGAGTAGCTCCGTAATACGTATGTGGATTAGTAGTGGAAACACGTTGCAGTTCCTGATATTCAGGCTGAGTAGCTCCGTAATACGTATGTGGATTAGTAGTGGGAAACACGTTGCAGTCCTGATATTCAGGCTGAGTAGCGCCGTAATACGTATTGTGGATTAGTAGTGGAAACACGTTGCAGTCCTGATATTCAGGCTGAGTAGCGCCGTAATACACGTATGTGGATTAGTAGTGGGAAACACGTTGCACAGTCCTGATATTCAGGCTGAGTAGCTCCGTAATACGTATGTGGATTTAGTATAGTGGAAACACGTTGCAGTCCTGATTATTCAGGCTGGAGTAGCTCCGTAATACGTATGTGGATTAGTAGTGGAAACACGTTGCACAGTCCTGATATTCAGGCTGAGTGTAGCTCTCCGTAATACGTATGTGGGATTAGTATGTGGAAACACGTTTGCAATGTCCTGATATTCAGGCTGAGTAGACTCCGTTACGTATGTGGATTAGTAGTGGAATACGTATCGTCCCTGATAGTCAGGCTGAGTACGCTCCGTAATACGTCATGTGTGATTAGTATTGGAAACACGTTGGCAGTCCTGATATTCAGTGCTGAGTAGCTCCGTAATACGTATGTGGATTAGTAGTGGAAACAAACACGTTTTTTTTTTGCAGTCCTGATATTCAGGCTGAGTAGCGCCGTAATACGTATGTGGATTAGTAGTGGAAACACGTTGCAGTCCTGCTGATTCAGGCTGAGTTGTAGCTCCGTAATACGTATGTGGATTAGTAGTGGAAACACGTTGCAGTCCTGATATTCAGGCTGAGTAGCTCCGTAATACGTATGTGGATTAGTAGTGGAAACACGTTGCAGTCCCTGATATTCAGGCTGAGTAGCTCCGTAATACGTATGTGGATTAGTAGTGGAAACACGTTGCAGTCCTGATATTCAGGCTGAGTAGCTCCGTAATACGTATGTGGATTAGTAGTGGAAACACGTTGCAGATACCTGATATTCAGGGACTGAGTAGCGCCGGTAATACGTTATGTGGATTAGTAGTGGAAACACGTTGCAGTCCCTGATATTCAGGCTGAGTAGCGCCGTAATAACGTATTGTGGATTAGTAGTGGAAACACGTTGCAGTCCTGATATTCAGGCTGAGTAGCTCCGTAATACGTATGTGGATTAGTAGTGGAAACACGTTGCAGTCCTGATATTCAGGCTGAGTAGCTCCGTAATACGTATGTGGATTTAGTAGTGGAAACACACGTTGCATGTCCTGATATTCAGGGCTGAGTAGCTCCGTAATCTACGTATGTGGATTAGTAGTGGAAACACGTTGCAAGTCAGTCCTGATATTCAGCGACTGAGTAGCTCCCGTAATACGTATGTGGATTAGTAGTGGAAACACACGTTGCAGTCCTGATATTCAGGATTGAGTAGCTCCGTAATACGTATGTGGATTAGTAGATGGAAACACGTTTGCAGTCCTGATATTCAGGCTGAGTAGCTCCGTAAATACGTATGTGGATTAGGTAGTGGAAACACGTTGCAGTCCTGATATCTCAGAGCTGAGTAGCTCCGTAATAACGTATGTGGATTAGTAGTGGAAACACGTTTGCAGTCCTGATATTCAGGCTGAGTTAGCTCCGTAATACGTATGTGGATTAGTAGTGGAAACACGTTGCAGCATCCTGATATTCAGCTGAGTAGCGCCGTAATACGTATGTGGATTAGTAGTGGGAAACACGTTGCAGTCCTGATATTCAGGCTGAGTAGCTCCGTAATACGTATGGGGATTAGTAGTGGGAAAACACGTTACAGTCCTGATATTCAGGCTGAGTAGCTTCCGTAATACGTATGTGGATTAGTAGTGGAACACACTTGCCCAGTCCTGATATTCAGGCTGAGTAGCTCCGTAATACGTATGTGGATTAGTAGTGGAAACACGTTGCAGTCCTGATATTCAGGCTGAGTAGCTCCGTAATACGTAGTGTGGATTAGTAGTGGAAACACGTTGCAAGTCCTGATATTCAGGCTGAGTAGCTCCGTAAATACGTATGTGGATTAGTAGTGGAAACACGTTGCAGTCCTGATATTCAGGCTGAGTAGCTCCGTAATACTATGTGTGGAGTAGTAGTGGAACACGTTGCAGTCCTGATATTCAGGCTGAGTAGCTCCGTAATACGTATGTGTTATTTTTTATATATTTTTTCTGTAAATAGTTCACTAAGGTTTATTGCACCGTACTGGCATCCAACTTGTTTTCTTTCTTCAATCAACAAATAAATAAAAATAGCATAACAGATACTAAGAAATATATTTTAATAGCGTCCACACACTGGGGCAGCTTCATCTCATCTAAATGTATTTTTCAATGGGAGTCGACACGGAGGGTGGGAGGAGGTTGAAAGGGATTTAAAATGATCTCTGTGGCTGAGGATTGAAAATGTCCCCTCATCCCCCTCTCACCCCGCTCCCCCCTCTCCACCTCGGAACCCCTCTCCCCCTCTCCCCCTCTCCCCCCATCACCCTCTCCACCTCTCCCCCTCTCACGCTCTCCCCCTCTCCCCTCCAGCACCCACTTCTCCCCTCCCTCACCCCTCTCACCCCGAGAACCCCCCCTCTCCCCCTCCCAGCTACCCCACTCCCCCGAAAACACACCCCAATCATCACCGCTCCCCCCTCTCACCCTCTCCCCCCTCTCCCCACCTCTCAAACACTCTAACGCCCTCACCCACTCTCCCCCCCTCTTCCCCCTCGCCCCTCTCCCCCCTGTGTACCGCTCCCCCCTCTCACCCCCTCTCCCCCCTCACCCTATCTCCCCCTCTCACCCTCTCTCCCACACCCTCCCCCCTCTCTCACCCTCCCCCCCTCTCCCCAATACCCCCCTACCCCCCCTCTCCCCCCTCTACACCCCCCCTCACCCACTGTGCATATCCCCCTCTCAACCTCTCCCCCCTCTCACCCCTCCCCCCCTCTCCCCCTCTCTCACCCCTCTCCCTCCTCCACCTCTCCCCCCTCTCACCCTCTCCCCCTCTCCACACCTCTCACCCTCACCCTCTCCCCCCTCTCAGCCCCTCTCACCCATTCCTCACCCTCTCTGCCCCCGCTCTCCACCCTCTCCCCCCTCTCACCCTCTCCCCCACTCCTGCTCCACTCCCCACCACACCCCTGCACTCTCCCCTCCCCCTCTCCCGGTTTCTCCCCCCTCTCCCCCCTCTCCCCTCTCCCCCCTCTCCCCCTCACCCTCTCCCCCCTCTCACCCCCTCCCCCTCAGTCCCCCTCTCCCCCTCTCACCCTCAACCCTCTCTCCTCCTTTTTAGGGAGAGTGTGTTGGTGTGTAAGGAGGTCGGAGCGTCAGAGGGAGTGGTGTCTTCTCCAGGGCGCTCTGCAGCCATCAGCAGCTGCCTGGTGAAGAGGGAGGGGAAGGGGCTAACCACCAGCATGCTCCGAGCCATCCTGGAGGTACAGTAGTCTGACATCTAACCACTGAACTTCTTTCCTTCTTAATGCATTTGAGCCAATCAGTTGTGTTGTGACAAGGTAGGGTGGGTATACACGATGATAGCCTCTATTTGGTAAAAGACCAAGTCCATATTATGGCAAGAAGACAGCTCAAATAAGCAAAAGAGAAATGACAGTCCAAGTCATTACTTTAAGACATGAAGGTCAGTCCATATGGACAATTTCAAGAACTTTGAACGTTTCTTCAAGTACAGTCACAAAAACCAGCAATTGCTATGATGAAACTGGCTCTCATGATGACCGCCACAGGAATGGAAGAGACCAGAGTTACTCTGCTGCAGAGGATAAGTTCATTAGAGTTATCAGGCCTACAGAAATTGCAGCCCAAATAAATGCTTCACAGAGTTCAAGTAACAGGACACATCTCAACATCAACTGTTCAGAGGAGACTGCGTGAATCAGGCCTTCATGGTCGAATTGCTACCAAAGACAAACCACTACTAAAGGACACCAATAATAAGAAGAGACTTGCTTGGGCCAAGAAACACGAGCAATGGCGCCGGAGAAGATGGCTGCCGTTTTACAGCCCTCTAACATTGTACTATTATGTGTGTTTTTTTCGCGTTATTTTGTAATTTATTCTGTACATAATGTTTCTGCCATCGTCTCTTATAACCAAAAATAGCTTCTGGATATCAGGACAGCGATTACTCACCTCGTATTGGACAAAGATTTTTTATTCAACGAGTCGGACGCGAAGGATATTCTACAGACACCCGACAAGGCCCAAATCCCCGTCATTCGCATGAGGAAGAGACGGAGATATCTGGGACTTAGGTCGGGGTGCCTTGTAAGAATCCGACGGCGAGCGAGTAAAACTGCCGCTCATCAATCCTATTAGCCAATCTTCAATCATTGGAAAATAAATTGGATGACCTAAGATTACGGTTATATCCTACAACGGGACATTAAAAACTGTAATATCTTACGTTTCACCGAGTCGGTGGCTGAACGACGACATGGATAACAATACAGCTAGCGGGCTATACGCTACATCAGCAGGATAGAACGGCACTCTGGTAAGACAAGGGGTGGGCGGTTCTATGCATATTTGTAACCAACAACAGCTGGTGCATAAAATCTAATACTAAGGAAGTCTCAAGGTTTTGCTCGCCTGAGGGTAGAGTATTCCATGATAAGCTTTAGACCACAGTATTTACCAAGAGATGTTTCATATATATATTTTTCGTAGCTGTCAATACTACCACCACAAACCGATGCTGGCACTAAGACCGCACTCAATGAGCTGTATAAGGCCATAAGTAAACAGGAAAAACGCTCATCCAGAGGCAGCGCTCCTAGTGGCCGGGACTTTAATGCAGGGAAACTTAAATCCGTTTTACCCTCATTTCTACCAGCATGTTAAATCTGTGCAACCAGAGGAAAAAAAAAATCTAGACCACCTTTACTCCACACACAGAGACGCATACAAAGCTCTCCTCGCCCTCCATTTGGCAAATTCTGACCATAACTCTATCCTCCTGATTCCTGCTTATAAGCAAAAAACTAAAGCAGGAAGCACCAGTGACTCGGTTAATAAGGAAGTGGTCAGATGGACGCAGATGCTGAAGCTACAGGACTGTTTTGGCTAGCAGCCAGACTGGAATATGTTTCCGGGATTCTTTCGATAGCATTGAGGAAGTATACCACATCAGTCACTGGCTTCATCAATAAGTGCATCGATGACGTCGTCCCCCACAGTGACTGTACGTACATACCCCAACCAGAAGCCATGGATTACAGGCAACATCCGCACACGAGCTAAAGCATAGATCTGCCGCTTTCAAGGTGCGGGACTCTAACCTGGACCCTTATAAGAAATCCCGCTAATATGAACCTCCGACGAACCACCAAACAGGCAAAGCGTCAATACAGGACTAAGATTGAATCGTACTACACCGGCTCCGATGCTCGTCCGATGTGACAGGGCTTGAAAACTATTACAGACTACAAATGGAAGCACAGCCGCGAGCTGCCCAGTGACACAAGCCTACCAGATGAGCTAAATCACTTCTATGCTCGCTTTGAGGAAAGCAACACTGAAGCATGCATGAGAGCATCAGCTGTTCCTGATGACTATGTGATCATGCTCTCAGTAGCCGATGTGAGTAAGACTTTTAAGCAGGTCAACATTCACAAGGCCGCAGGGCCAGACGGATTACCAGGACGTGTACTCTGAGCATGCGCTGACCAACTGGCAAGTGTCTTCACTGACATTTTCAACATGTCCCTGACTGAGTCTGTAATACCAAAATGTTTCAAGCAGACCACCATAGTCCCTATGCCCAAGAACACTAAGATAACCTGCCTAAATGACTACCGACCCGTAGCACTCACGTCTGTAGCCATGAAGTGCTTTGAAAGGCTGGTCATGGCTCACATCAACACCATTAACCCAGTAACCCACTCCAATTTGCATACCGCCCCAACAGATCCACAGATTATGCAATATCTCTATTGCACTCCACACTGCCCTTTCACACCTGGACAAGAGGAACACCTAAAGTGAGGGGGAAAAAGTATTTGATCCCCTGCTGATTTTGTACGTTTGCCCACTGACAAAGAAATGATCAGTCTATAATTTTAATGGTAGGTTATTTGAACAGTGAAAGACAGAATAACACAACAAAAAATCAAGAAAACGCATGTTCAAAACATGTTATAAATTGAATTTGCATTTTAATGAGGGAAATAAGTATTTGACCCCCTCTCAATCAGAAAGATTTCTGGCTCCCAGGTGTCTTTTATACAGGTAACGAGCTGAGATTAGGAGCACACTCTTAAAGGGAGTGCTCCTAATCTCAGTTTGTTACCTGTATAAAAGACACCTGTCCCCACACAAGCACTCAATCAATCAGATTCAAACTCTTCACCATGGCCAAGACCACCAAGAGCTCTCCAAGGATGTCAGGCGACAAGATTGTAGACCTACACACAGGCTGGAATGGGCTACAAGACCATCACCAAGCATCTTGGTGAGAAGGTGGTGACAACAGTTGGTGCGTTTATTCGCAAATGGAAGAAAACACAAAAGAACTGTCAATCTCCCTCGGCCTGGGGCTCCATGCAAGGATCTCACCCGTGGAGTTGCAATGATCATGAGAACGTGTGAGGAATCAGCCCAGAAACTCCACACGGGAGGATCTTGCCAATGATCTGAAGGCAGCTGGGATCATAGTCACCAACAAAACAATTGGTAACACACTACGCCTGTGAAGGACTGAAACCCTGCAGCGCCCGCACAGGTCTCCCCCTGCTTAAGAAAGCACATATACAGGGCCGTCTCTGAAGTTTGCCAATGAAACATCTGAATGATTCAGAGGAGAGAACTGGGTGAAAGTGTTGTGGTCAGATGAGACCAAAAATCGAGCTCTTTGGCATCAACTCAACTCGCCGTGTTTGGAGGAGGAGGAATGCTGCCTATGACCCAAGAACACCATCCCCACCGTCAAACATGGAGGTGGAAACATTATGCTTTGGGGGTGTTTTTTTCTGCTAAGGGGACAGGACAACTTCACCGCATCAAAGGGACGATGGACGGGGGCCACATTGTACCGTCAAATCCTGGGGTGAGAACCTCCTTCCGTCAGCCAGGGCATTGAAAAATGGGTCGTGGATGGGTATTCCAGCATTGACAATGACCCAAAAACACAACGGCCAAGGCAACAAAGTAGTGGCTCTAGAAAAAGTCACATTAAGGTCCTGGAGTGGCCTAGCCAGTCTCCAGACCTTAATTCCATAGAAAATCTGTGTGCAGGGAGCTGAAGGTTCGAGTTTGCCAAACGTCAGCCTCGAAAACCTTAATGACTTGGAGAAGATCTGCAAAGAGGAGTGGGACAAAATCCCTCCTGAGATGTGTGTAAACCTGGTGGCCAACTACAAGAAACGTCTTCTGACCTCTGTGATTGCCAACAAGGGTTTTGCCACACAGTACTAAGTCATGTTTTTGCAGCTAGGGGTCAAATACTTATTTCCCTCATTAAAAATGCAAATCAATTTATAATTTTTTTACATGCGTTTTTCTGGATTTTTTTTGTTGTTATTCTGTCTCTCACTGTTAAAATAAATCTACCGATTAAAAACTTATAGACTGATCATTTCTTTGTCATTGGGCAAACGTACAAAAATCAGCAGGGAATCAAATACTTTTTTCCCTCACTGTATGTGAGAATGCTATTCATTGACTACAGCTCAGAGCGTTCAACACCATAGTGCCCTCAAAGCCTCATCACCAAGCTAAGGACCCTGGGACTAAACACCTTCTCTGAAACTGGATCCTGGACTTCCTGACGGGGCTGCCCCAGGTGGTAAGGGTAGGTAACAACACATCTGCCACGCTGATCCTCAACACGGGGGCCCCTCAGGGGTGCGTGCTCAGTCCCCTCCTGAACTCCCTGGTCACCCATGACTGCATGGCCAGGCATGACTCCAACACCATCATTTACGTTTGCCGATGACGCAACAGTGGTAGGCCTGATCACCGACAACGATGAGACAGCCTATAAGGGAGGAGGTCAGAGGACCTGGCCGTGTGGGTTGCCAGGATAACAACCTCTCCCTCAACGTGATCAAGACAAGAGGGGACTGATCACGCGCCCCCATTCTCATCGACGGAGGCTGGGCTTGTAGTGGAACAGGTTGAGAGCTTCAAGTTCCTTGGTGTCCACATCACCAACAAACTATCATGGTCAAAACACACCTATTCCCCCTCAGGAGGGGACTGAAATGATTTGGGCATGGGTCCTCAGATCCTCAAAAAGTTCTACAGCTGCACCATCGAGAGCATCCTGGACTGGTTGCATCACCGCCAGGTATGGCAACTGCTCGGCCTCCGACCGAACGCAAGGGCACTACAGAGGGTAGTGCGTCACGCCCATGCTTACATCACTGGGGCAAAGTTCCTGCCATCCAGGACCTCTATTACCAGGCCGGGTGGTGTCAGAGGAAGGCCCCTCAAAATTGTTTCAAAGACTCCAGCCACCCTAGTCATAGACTGTTTCTCTTTGCTACCGCACGGCAAGCGATACCGGAGCGCCATGTCTAGGTCCAAAAGGCTTCTCAACAGTTTCTACCCCCAAGCCATAAGACTCCTGAACAGCTAATCATGGCTACCTGGACTATTTGCAACACCTTTGTGGTTACTACATGATTCCATATGTGTTATTTCATAGTTTTGATGTCTTCACTATTATTGTACAATGTAGAAAAATAGTAAAAAAATGAAGAAAAAAACCCTTGAATGGTAGTAGGTGTGTTCAAAACTTTTGACTGGTACTGTCATACCTGTCTCCTGTCAGATCATTATATACCTGTCTCCTGTCAGATCATCTATATACCTGTCTCCCTGTCAGATCATCTATATACCGGTTCTCCGTCAGATCATCTATATACCTGTCTCCTGTCAGATCATCTTATATACTGTCTCCTGTCAGATCATTTGTTGGGGGCGTGGCCAGCTACTCTCCAGGATGTGAGGCTTATGCTTCCTGTACGCTGCTGGCTGCTGGTGCCCGCTATGACACCACACCAGGGGGCGCCATTACGGAGGGAGGAGGGAGGACTGGAGGAGAGACGGAGGGAGCGACGGGAGGAGAGACGGAGGGAGCGATAGAGGCCTGTGTGGAATGGTTGATTGAGAATGAGTTCATATCTATCCAAAGAGAGGGAGATGGGGGTGAGAGGAAGAGAGGGGGGGGGCAGGAGGAGAAGAGAGGTACTGCCCCACCCACCTGGGTTCTGCCACACTCTCCTCCTCTCTCTCTCCTCCTGAGGCACTGGGTATCTTCTCAGACCTGCAGAGAGCCATGAAGGGCTTCGTGCTGGACAACGACCTACACACACTCTACCAGGTACCCCCCTCTCTCTCCTCCAGATAATGCATGTTTGTATCTTCCAGATAACTCCTGTGTTTGTATCCTCCAGATAAACTCCTGTTTGTTTGTATCCTCCAGATAAACTCCTGTGTTTGTATCTCCAGATAATCCTGTGTTTGTATCCTCCAGATAAACTCCTGTATTTGTATCCTCCAGATAAACTCATGTGTTTAGTCAGCCACCAATGTGCAACTGCAAGTTCTCCCACTCTAAAAAGATGAGAGGCCTGTAATTTTCATCATAGGTACACGTCAACTATGACAGACAAAAATGAGGAAAAAAAAACTCCAGAAAATCACATTGTAGGATTTTTAATGAATTTTATTTGCAAATTATGGTGGGAAAAATAAGTATTTGGTCACCTACAAAACAAGCAAGATTTCTGGCTCTCACAGACCTGTAACTTCTTCTTTAAGAGGCTCCTCTGTTCCTCAACTCGTTACCTGTATTAATGGCACCGTTTTGAACTGTTATCAGTATAAAAGAGACACCTGTCCACAACCTCAAACAGTCACACTCCAAACTCCACTATGGCCAAGACCAAAGAGCAGTCAAAGGACACCAGAAACAAAATTGGATGTAGACCTGCACCAGGCTGGGAAGACCGAATCTGCAATAGGTAAGCAGCTTGGTTTGAAGAAATCAACTGTGGGAGCAATTATTAGGAAATGGAAATGGAAGACATACAAGACCACTGATAATCTCACCTCGATCTGGGGCTCCACGCAAGATCTCACCCCGTGGGGTCAAAATGATCACAAGAACGGTGAGCAAAAAATGCCAGAACCACACGGGGGGACCTAGTGAATGACCTGCAGAGAGAGAGCTGGGACCAAAGTAACAAAGCCTACACACACTAACACACTACGCCGCCAGGGACTCAAATCCTGCAGTGCCAGACGTGTGTCCCCCTGCTTAAGCCAGTACATGTCCAGGCCCGTCTGAAGTTTGCTAGAGTGCATTGGATATGACACTCTAGCAAAAGAAGAGGATTGGGAGAATGTCATATGGTCAGATGAAACCAAAATAGAACTTTTTGGGTTTAAAAACTCAACTCGTCGTGTTTGGAGGACAAAGAATGCTGAGTTGCATCCAAAAGAACACCCATACCTACTGTGAAGCATGGGGGTGGAAACATCATGCTTTGGGGCTGTTTTCTGCAAAGGGAACCAGGACGACTGATCCGTGTAAAGGAAAGAATGAATGGGGCCCATGTATCGTGAGATTTGAGTGAAAACACCTCCTTCCATCAGCAAGGGCATTGAAGATGAAAATGTTGGCTGGGTCTTTCAGCATGACAATGATCCCAATGATCCCAAAACACACCGCCGGGCAACGAAGGAGTGGCTTCGTAAGAAGCATTTTTTCAAGGTCATGGAGTGGCCTAGCCAGTCTCCAGATCTCAACCCCATAGAAAATCTTTGGAGGGAGTTTTGAAAGTCCGTGTTGCCCAGCGACAGCCCCCAAAACATCACTGCTCTAGAGGAGATCTGCATGGAGGAATGGGCCAAAATACCAGCAAACAGTGTGTGTGAAAACCTTGTGAAGAATTACAGAAACGTTTGACCTCTGTCATTGCCAACAAAGGGTATATAACAATGTATTGAAGAAACTTTTGTTATTGACCCAAAATACTTATTTTCCACCATAATTTGCAAATAAATTCATAAAAAATCCTACAATGTGATTTCTGGAATTTTTTCTCATTTTGTCTGTCATAGTTGACGTGTACCTATGATGAAAAATTACAGGCCTCCATCTTTTTAAGTGGGAGAAACTTGGACAATTGGTGGCTGACTAAATACTTTTTCCCCCACTGTAACTATGGTGTGTGTGTCCTCCAGATAACTTGGTGTTTGTGTCCTCCAGATAACTCTGGTGTGTGTGTCCTCCAAGATAAACTATGGTGTGTGTGTCCTCCAGATAACTCTACAAAACTCTGGTGTGTGTGTGTCCTCCAGATAACTCTGGTGTGTGTGTCCTCCAGATAATATGGTGTGTGTATCCTCCAGATAACTTGGTGTGTGTGTCCTCCAGATAACTTCTGGTGTGTGTGTTGTCCTCCAGATAACTCCTGTGTGTGTGTCCTCCAGATAACTCTGGTGTGTGTGTGTCCTCCAGATAACTCTGGTGTGTGTGTGTCCTCCAGATAACTCTGGTGTGTGTCCTCCAGATAACTCCTGTGTGTGTCCTCCAGATAACTATGGTGTTTGTGTATCCTCCAGATAATACTCTGGTGTGTGTGTGTCCTCCAGATAACTCTGGTGTGTGTGTGTCCTCCAGATAACTCTGGTGTGTGTGTGTCCTCCAGATAACTGGTGTGTGTGTCCTCCAGATAACTCTGGTGTGTGTGTGTCCTCCAGATAACTGGTGTGTGTGTGTCCTCCAGATAACTCTGGTGTGTGTGTGTCCTCCAGATAACTCCTGTGTGTGTGTCCTCCAGATAACTCCTGTGTGTGTGTCCTCCAGATAACTCTGGTGTGTGTGTGTCCTCCAGATAACTCAGGTGTGTGTGTCCTCCAGATAACTATGGTGAGTGTGTCCTCCAGATAACTCCTGTGTGTGTGTAGTCCTCCAGATAACTCTGGTGTGTGTGTCCTCCAGATAACTCTGGTGTGTGTGTCCTCCAGATAACTCTGGTGGTGTGTGTCCTCCAGATAACTCTGGTGTGTGTGTATCCTCCAGATAACTCTGGTGTGTGTGTCCTCCAGATAACTATGGTGTTTGTGTATCCTCCAGATAACTCTGGTTGTGTGTGTCCTCCCAGATAAACTCTGGTGTGTGTGTGTTCCTCCAGATAACTCTGGTGTGTGTGTATCCTCCAGATAACTCCTGTGTGTGTATCCTCCAGATAACTCTGGTGTGTGTATCCTCCAGATAACTCTGGTGTGTGTGTGTCCTCCAGATAACTCCTGTGTATGCTGAGTGGACCACAATTGACTGGTACCAGTTCTGGTGTCTTCTGGGAGGCGCTGGCTCATCCTATAAGAGAGTAGCAGAGCTGGTGGGGGTCCAGGAGGAGCTTCTCGGCTCGGTCTGTTAGCGGGAACACTGATCGCCAAGGACAGAGCGACAGAGACGACAGATGGCCATACACAAACCGGTACAGCATAACACGCAAACCAGGTGTTCCGATGACGGCCTCTGCCAAAAATATTATAGTGAAAAGTCGATCAATAAACTAAAAAAATCCCAATCATTGCCGCAACAGTTCTAAATGCATTCGTATGTTAAAAAACCATTTAAAGGCCACGAATTTAAAATAGCTACTATTTTATTTCTCAAATGGCAATTGAAAGTGCGCTTTCCATTCGCCATTCAAAGTGCATCGTCAATGGAAGCCAGGTTTCACCCTAATGGGTCCGATTACCTTTTCTTAAAGGTCAGTAAATTAAAATGCTGCCAGTCAAATGTCCAGCAACACATACGGAAACCCTGGACCACACACACACACACACACACACACACACACACACACATACACACACACACACACACACACACACACACACACACCACACACACATACATACACACACACACACACCACACAGACACAGACACACACACACACACAGACACACACACAGGACACACACACACACACACACACCACACACACACACACACACCACACACACACACACACACACACACATACACACACACACACACACACAGACACACACACACACACACACACACACACACAGACCCACACCCACACAGACCCACACCCACACCCACCCACACACACACACACACACCCACACACACACCACACACACACACACACACCACCCACCCACACACACAGACACACACACACACACACACCCACACACACACACACACACACACACACACACAGACACAGACAGACACACAGACACACACACACACACACACACACACACACACAGACACACACACAGGCCACACACACCACACACACACACACACACACCCACACCCACCCACACACACACACACACACCCACCCACCCACACACACACACACACACCCACACACACACACACACACACACACAACACACCACACACACACACCACCCACCCACCCACCCACCCACCACACACACACACACACACACACACACACACACACTCACACACTACACACACACACCCACACACCCCCACCCCCACCCTTTAACCTCTGCTCCTTCTCTTCAGGTTCTTCACTACTCTGGTCCTTCAAGGACTTGGTCAATGAGGTTCCTTGGGTACCGTGGCAAACCAAGTACAACTGTAGTCGTGGACAGCTACAGTCTCTACAGCAGTCTGCCTCCACCTATGCAGGTAACCCCCCCCCCCCCCCCCCCCCCCCCCCCCCCCCCCCCCCCCCCCCCCCCCCCCCCCCCCCCACCCATGGTAACAGTGTTCCGTTAGTACCCCCCCCCCCAGAACCAGGCTTCTAGCAGTTTCCATGGTTACGGTTTGTTTCCGTTTACCTGTCCACCAGTAGGCAAGAGTTGTGGTAACCCGTAGGCATCGTTAGTGTTCCTTAGTTACTGTGTCCCAGACCAGGCTGTAACCATAGTAAAGTTGTGGTTTCCTGTCCCGTAGGCATGGTAACGGTGTTCTGCGGCGGCGGCTGGGATGGCACAGCCTGGAGTTGCTTCTTTCCCAGTACCAGACCAGGTTGAGCTTCGGGGTCCAGAGGGAACTGATGGACCTGGTCAGGGTCTCGCTGCTGAGCGCAACAAGAGCACGGACGCTCTATGACCAGGGCCTCGCTACGGTGGCCCAGCTGGCCAGGGCAAAGGTCAATGAGGTGGAGAAGGCCCTACGCAAGGCTGTCCCCTTTAAGAGGTTAGGAGGAAGGAGGAGAGTGTGTTGGAGGGGTGTGATGGTGATGATGGTGATGATGATGATGATCTCTTCCTCTCCAGTTCTCGTCGTGCGGTGGATGAGAGTGGAGGGGGATGGCAGCCGAGAGGCGGAGCTTACGGTGTGTCTGGGGTCAGTGGGGGGCCGGGCTCTAACAGAACACGAGGCAGCCATTGAGATTGTGTCTGAGGCCAGGCTCCTCCTCCAGCAAGACCTCGCCCTATTGGGGGTGGCCTGGGGACCCGGGACACTGCCCACGGAGACACGCCCTAACAACGACCATGACAACGACTCACCTGAGACACAGCGGGGACCGGTCCAAATCCTGGAAAGATGGAGAAGAGGAGGATGAACGAGAAGAAAAGCGATGGAAGACGGAGAGAAAGAGGGAAGAGGAGAAAAGGAGAGGAGGGAGGGCGAGAAACATGGCTGAACAGAAAGAGGTAGAGGAGAGAGGGGACAGAGAAGAGCGAGGTAGAGAGGAAAGAGGAAGAACAGATGAACAATGGTGAGCAGAGAGAGAGAGGAAACAGAGAGGAGGAGTGGAGGAGGGAGAGAGGGAAGAGAGAGGAGTGGAGGAGAGAGAGAGGGGAACAGAGAGGAGGAAGTGGAGGAGAGCGAGAGGGAATAAACAGAGAGGAGGAGTGGAGAGAGAGAGAGAGGAACAGAGAGGAGGGAAGTGGAGGAGAGAGAGAAGGAAGGAGAGAGGAGGGAGGAGAGAGGAGGGAGGAGAGAGGGAACAGAGAGGAGGAGTGAGGGAGAGAGGAACAGAGAGGAGGAGTGGAGGAGTGAGAGAGGGAACAGCGAGAGTGGGGGAGGAGAGGGGAACAGAGAGGCGAGGAGGAGGGAGAGAGGGAACAGAGAGGAGGAGTGGAGGGAGGAGAGGGAAACAGAGAGGAGGAGTGGAGGAGGGAGAGAGAGGGAACAGAGAGGAGGAGTGGAGGATGGAGAGAGGGGAGCACAGAGAGGCGAGGAGGAGGGAGAGAGGGAACAGAGAGGAGGAGTGGAGGAGAGAGAGAGGAACAAGAGAGGAGGAGTGGGAGGAGAGAGAGGGAACAGAGAGGAGTGAGTGGAGGAGGGAGAGAGGGAACAGAGAGGAGGAGTGGAGGAGGGAGAGAGGGAACAGAGAGGCGAGAAAGACCCTAACCTTCCTGTCGGTGACAGGAGAGGTATAAACACTCAGGATTTAGCTGAGCTAGTCAGTAGCCCTCATCCCCCTCTCAGTCCCCTCCACTCTCCCCCTCCCACTCTCCCCCTCCTCCGTTTAGAGCCCCACCTCCCGAGGTGGGAGGTAACCTCGTGGACAGAGTGGGTGTGGCAGGGAGAGGACAGCCGTCCACAGCTCTGAGGAAAGTACTGCGCTCTATACACTCAAAGAGGAGAGAGAGGGGGGAGGAGAGGAGGGGAGGGAAGAGGAGGAGAGGGAGAAGAGGCGGGAGGAAGAGGAGAATGAGGAGAGAGAGAGGGAGGAGAAGAGGAGAGAGAGGGAGGAGGAGAGGAGAGAGAAAAGAGAGAGTGAGCAGGAGGAGAGGAGGAGAGAGAGTGAGCAGGATGAGAGGAGGAGAGAGAGTCTGTGAGCAGGAGGAGAGGAGGAGAGGAACATCCTTTAAACTTCCTCCTAACCCTAAAACCCCTACCAGTCCTGCCCCCAGTCTCGGTTTCAACCCCAAAGTCAGCCCCCCTTTCTCCAGAGCAAGGCACCAGCAGAGGTCCCTGTCCCCCCTCCTACCTCCCTCCTCTCCTCTGCCACAGTCCCAGCTCTTCCTCTCTCTCCTGTGGTCAAACGCCGGATGGGTGGAAGAGGACGAAGAGGAAGATAAGTGTGGGTCTCTCCTGAACTCTTACGAGGAGGAGGAGGAGGAGGAGGAGGAGGAGGGGAGGAGGAGGAGGAGGGAGGGTTTGGGGAAAGTTTGGAGTGTGGACACTCAGACTGAGAGAATGATTCTACTACAAGACCAGAGAGGGAGGAGAGGGAGAGAGGAGGGAGAGGGAGAGAGGGTCGGGAGGAGAGAGAGGAGGAGAGGGAGAGAGAGGCCGCTAACTCACAGCATGAGAGAGGGAACAAGGAGAAGGGCGTAGAGGAGAAACCAACCGATGTTAACCCACCGAAAACCCCTCACCAGGCAACAGTATCCCATGGCAACCCCCATACCCATACAGTGGTTCCCATGACAACACTGCGCCCAGATACAACTTTCTCCCTGACTGACAGCCAGATGGAACACGTCCTCGACGACAGGTACACACACTCAACCACAGCCACCATGATGATGATGGTTGGTGGTGATGATGGTATTGGTGGTGGGGTGGTGGTGGTGGTGATGATGGTAGTGTACTCTTCCTCCCCAGATCTGGCAGGCGAATACATGATGATGATGATGATGAAGCCCTCCCACCTCCTAGCGCACGCCGCTCCTCAGTGAGCAATGAGAACAGTCTAAACGGCAGTAGCAGCTTCCTATTTGACAGCCTGTACGACAGCTCCTTATTGGTTGGGCTTAGCCACGACTCTGACCAATCAGAGGAGGAGAAGGAGGAGGGGCCTGTTGCCATGGAGACCAGTCTCCTGGTCCAACCAGCAGCGGCGACGCAGCGGGGGCTCCTAGCCAATCAGGGAGGCAGAGGAACAGGAGGCCGTCCAATGGGGCGAGTCGTCCTTCAACCTATCAGAGTGGGGCGACTCTCTGCTGGTTGGAGAGCACTTCCTGGAGAGGCGGAGCCTGCTGAGACACAGGGAGCGACCGCAACACGAACAAGACTGCGGTCAGACAGACAGACCCCAACCTGACCACGGGGAAACAGTGAGCAACAAGGACCTAAACCCAACCACAGCAACGGTTTGACGGAGCGACCGCAACACAGCAGTCTGCTACATGAACCCAAAGACAACCATAACCCTAACCAGACAGACAGATTGACACAGAACACTGGTGGAGCAGAGGTGGAACCTTCCTGGTCAGAGAGAGGGGGAGATGGAGGGATTGAGAAGGAGAGAGATGGAGGGATTGAGAAGGAGATGAGATGGAGGGAGTGAGAAGGAGAGAGATGGAGGGATTGAGAAGGGAGAGAGATGGAGGGATTGAGAAGGAGAGAGATGGAGGGAGTGAGAAGGAGAGAGATGGAGGGATTGAGAAGGAGAGAGATGGGGGGATTGAGAAGGAGAGAGATGGAGGGATTGAGAAGGAGAGAGATGGAGGGATGGAGAAGGAGAGAGATGGAGGGATGGAGAAGGAGAGAGATGGAGGGAGAGGTGTTGCAGTGTGTGAAGGCAGTATGTTTAAACGACCTGCATCACAGAGAGATGGAGTGAGAGAGGAAAACAGAAGAAGAGAGGATTCGAGAGAGAAGAGGAGAGAGTCTGAAACCCTCCCTCCCACTGCAGCCCTGGACTCCAGGACATCTTCGATCGTTGGCCTAGCATGTCTGATCAGCCCTCACAACACACACACACACAACACACACACACTCTGCTTCCACCAGCTCACACACTCACACACACTCTGCTTCCACCAGCTCACACACTCACACACCCGGTACAGATCCACACACTCACACACACAGCTGTTGCCAACCAAGAGACAGAGGACAGTTTGACTGGTCTGACAGGTCTAACAGCACTGGTACATGCTGAGGAGGACAGAGACACAGAGAGACCAGCTAGCAGCCACACAGAGACAGGAGAGCAGCAGTGTGAGACGAGGGGAGACAGGGGGACACCTGGGGGAGAGACGAGGGGAGACAGGGGGACACCTGGGGGAGAGACGAGGGGAGACAGGGGGACACCTTGGGGAGAGACGAGGGGAGACAGGGGGACACCTGGGGGAGAGACGAGGGGAGACGAGGGGGACACCCTGGGGGAGAGACGAGGGGAGACAGGGGGACACCCTGGGGGAGAGACGAGGGGAGACAGGGGACACACCTTGGGGAGAGAGACGAGGGGAGACAGGGGGACACCTGGGGAGAGACAGGGAGAGACACCTGGGGGAGAGACGAGGGGAGACAGGGGGACACCTTGGGGAGAGACGAGGGGGAGACAGGGGGACACCTTGGGGAGAGACGAGGGGAGACAGGGGGGACACCTTGGGGAGAGGACGAGGGGAGACAGGGGGACACCTGGGGGAGAGACGAGGGGAGACAGGGGACACCTGGGGGAGAGACGAGGGGAGACAGGGAGACACCTTGGGGGAGAGACGAGGGGAGACAGGGGGGACACCTGGGGGAGAGACGAGGGGAGACAGGGAGACACCTTGGGGAAGAGAGAGACGAGGGGAGACAGTGGGGACACCTGGGGGAGAGACGAGGGGAGACAGGGGACACCTGGGGACGAGAGACGAGGGGAGATCAGGGGGGGCTCATGGGAGACCTCGTACCCCCAACTCCAGAAACAGTCAAACTGACCACCTCCTCTTGTCCAATCACCTCACGCCATGAGGACTATCAACCACCATTCACCTCACACCACCAGACCTCTCAACTATCCCACCACCTATTCAGCTCCACCACCAGACCTCTCACCAACCAACTCTCTTACTTCCCTCCCTCTAAACCAATCAAATCCCACCCCTCGACTATCCACCAATCAGCTCACTCCACCCACCTCCCTGACCCAAACAGCAGCAGGTCTCTCGTTGTCCCCAGTCCCTGAAACCAGATCCCAAAATGCACACACACTCTTACTCAGCCCCCCTCCCTCCCCCCAAAACAGCCCCCAAACCTCCCCCTCCCCACCCAAAAACAGCCCCCAAACTCCCCCCTCCCCCAAAAACCAAAACAGACCCTAAACCTCCCCCTCACCCCAAAACAGACCCCAAAACTCCCCCTCTCCCCCCCTAAAACAGCCCCCAAACCTCCCCCATCCCACCCCAACCCTAAATCTCTCCCCCTCCCCCCAAAACAGACCCTAAATGAATCCTCTCCCATCACCCCAAAACAGACCCTAAACCTCCCCCTCACCCCGGGGACACAAAACAGACCCCAAACTCCCCCTCACCCCAAAACAGACCTAAACCTCCCCCTCACCCCAAAAACAGACCCTAAACCTCCCCCTCCCCCCAAAACAGCCCCCATACACAACCTCTACCCCTCACCCCAAAAACAGACCCTAAACCTCCCCCTCATCCCAAAACGACTGCTAGACTCTCCTCCTGTTCCCACAGCTCCCCCAATTCCTCTCCCCCTCCTCCCCCCCATCTCTGGCACTGACGACGGGCTTCACCCTCCATGCTCTCCCCAGGATGCATCTCTCTCTGAGACCCAGCAGCCCCTAGCGGTGGGCTGGCCATCATAGACGTGGCGAGCGACAGAAATTTCACGCTGTTGATGAAGACTACACGTTTATAGAGGAGTGGAGGAGGAAGGAGAGGTACTCCCTCGTTCCCGCCTGTGGAATGAAACTTCAGACGGGACACACGGAGGGAGCGGCTGGTTGGGAGAGGAGGAGACGGCTGGTTGATGGGAGAGGAGGAGACGGAGGGAGAGGAAGGTAGACGGCGGGAGAGGAGGAGACGGGGGAGAGGAGGAGACGGCGGGAGAGGAGGAGACGGCGGATGAGAGGAGGAGACGCTGGGATGAGAGGAGGGTGGCAGCAGAGAGGTGACCGCACGCACACTCACTCACACCAGGGCTAGAACTTCCTGGCGGAGGCTGTGTCGAGTGGCTGTAATGCATGCCTCGTGCCCCATGATTATGGAGACTATATTATTTATCCCAAACCAGATTCATTTCTGAAGTTGTTCATTTGCTATGTCGTTTATTTATCATACACACAAATAGCCATAGTTGATGATGTGAATGTCCAGTTGATGAGAAGCACGTGGGTTGATGAAGACTTCCAGCTGGTTGATGAAAGACCAACAGACAGCTGGTTGATTAACTCCTCCAAAGATCTTCAGCTGGTTGATGAACTTCTGGTCCAACAGCTGGTTGATGAAGACTTCAACAGCTGGTTGATGAAGACTTCAACAGCTGGTTGATGAAGATTTCAACAGCTGGTTGATGAAGACTTCAACAGCTGGTTGATGAAGATTTCAACAGCTGGTTGATGAAGACTTCAACAGCTGGTTGATGAAACTCTCTTCAACAGCTGGTTGATGAAGACTTCAACAGCTGTGTTGATGAAGACTTCAACAGCTGGTTGATGAAACTCTTCAACAGCTGCGTGGTTGATTTGATGAGACTTCAACAGCTGGTTGCTGAAGACTTCAACAGCTGCTGGTTTATGAAGACTTCAACAGCTGGTTGATGAAATCTTCAACAGCTGGTTGATGAAGACTTCAACAGCTGGTTGATGAACTCTTCAACAGCTGGTTGATGAACGACTTCAACAGCTGGTTGATGAAGATCTTCAACAGCTGGTTGATTAAACAGCTGAACTCTTCAACAGCTGGTTGATGAAGACTTCAACAGCTGGTTGATGAAGACTTCAACAGCTGGTTGATGAAGACTTCAACAGCTGGTTGATGAAGACTTCAACAGCTGGTTGATGAAGACTTCAACAGCTGGTTGATGAAGACTTCAACAGCTGGGATGATGAAAGACTTCAACAGCTGGTTGATGAAGACTTCAACAGATGGTTGATGAAGACTTCAACAGCTGGTTGATGAACTCTTCAACTGGCAGCTGTCAGAACTGAAGCACACAGCTGTTTGATGAACTCTTCAACAGCTGGTTGATGAACTGGCCAGAGTCAGATGAAGCCAACAGATTGTGATGAAGAGTCTTCAAAGCCCCCTCTTATCTAGACCTCAGAGTGGTTGATGAAGCCCTTTGATGAACTCTTCAAGAGTGGTTGATGAACTCTTTCAACAGCTGGTTGATGAACTTCTTCAACAGCTGTTGATCTACTGACCAACAGAGTCAGATGAAGCCCTTTATCTACTGGTTGATGAAGAATTCCAGAGTTGATGAAGAAGCAACCTTTGATCTCACTTCAAACAGATCTCAGATGAAGCCCTTTATAAGTCAGAAACAGCTACTGATCTAAGACTTCAGAGTCAGATGAAGCTCTTTAACAGCTACTGACACCCAGAGTCAAAAACAGCCCTTTATGAAGACTTCCAGCTGGTATGAACTCTGCAACAGCTGGTTGATGAAGACTTCCAGAGCTGTCAGATGAAGACTTTACACTCTGGTTGATGAAACACTATCAACAGTCAGATGAAGGAGCCTTTATCTACTGACCAGAGTCATGATGCATACTGCGAAGAGTCAGATGAAGCCCTGGTTGATCTACTGACCCAGAGATGAAGATGAAGCCCTTTAACTCTAACTGGCCCAGAAGACTTCAGATTGAAGGACTTCAAAAGTGGTATCTCTTGGCCCAGCGGTGATGTTTTGCTGTGCTTGTGTCTGTCAGTTTGAATGTAGGTGCCATCTTCAACAGCGTTAGCACAATGACTGGAAGTCTTCATGGGAAACAGCTAGCTGCTAGTTAGCATTGGCTTGAGAAGACTACCTGGTTGAAACTTTCCTTCATACTGGAACACAGAGACATACAACATGGTTATCTTCAGGAGTGGTTATGCAAGACCTAAAGCTGGTTGATCGTTCAGGGCAGCTGGTGAAGGAGATAAAGGGCCTCGTCTGGGTTGAAGAAGATAAAGGGCCTCGTTGGGGAAGGAGATAAAGAGGCCTCGTTGGGGAAGGAGATTCAAGGGCCTCGTTGGGGAAGGAGATAAAGGGCCTCGTTGGGGAAGGAGATAAAGGGGCCTCGTTGGGAAAGGAGATAAAGGGCCTCGTGGCTTTTCACCAGTTGGGGAAGGAGATAAAGGGCCTCGTTGGGAAGAAGCTGGTTGAGAAGACTTCAACAGGGCCCTCGTTTCAAGACAGGGGGATGGAGATAAAGACTGGTTGATGAAGGAGGACTCGTTGGGGGAAGGAGATAAAGGGTTGACGAAGGAGAAAAGGGCTCAAAGGAGCTGGGGGGAAGGAGACTAAAGGGTTGATGACGACTTGGCTGGTATGAGGAGATTCAAAGGGCCCTCGTTGGGTGAAGGAGATAAAACAGCTGGTTGATGAAGACTTCAACAAGTTGGTTGAAGGAGATTTCAAAGGACTCTCATTGGTCAAAAGACTTCAACTATGAACTTTAAGAGTCAAGTGGAGCCTTAACTGGTCCTAAAATCAGATGAAGCCCTTATTCCCCAGAGTCAGATGAAGCTCTCTCTTACACACAGCACACACAAGCACACATCTACACCCACACACACAAGCACTTTACCACAACACACACACATGACACACTACTGGCCCTACGTAAGCTTATTCTAGGTCAGATCAGATGAAAGCCCTTTTTCTATGATTGAGTCCTAGTTATTCACTGTTTCAGATGATGTGCCCTTTATCTTCCCCAGTGTTGGAGGAGCCCTTTATCTACTGGAAGTGTGGCGCCCTTTAACAGAGCACTGAAGCTTTCTGCTGGGTCAGAGAAGCCCTGAACAGACTGTTACTTGGAGCATATCCCTTTACTACAGCCAGCAGATGAACCGGTACCTTCACCAGAGTATCACTACTGACAGGGTCAGAGTAGCCGGTACCTTCTGGCCATCAGATCAAGCCCTACTACTGAAACCAGAGCAGAGTACCGGTACTTCTGACCAGATCAGGCTGAAAGCTACAGGGCCCAGAGTACCGGTACCTGTGTGCACCATATGTGCACTACGTACACAATGACTGGAAGAGTACCGGTAGATTGCTTCATTGGCTATACCTCAACTACTACCAGGGACAGAGTACAAATGGTACCAGGAGTTCACCATATCACTACTACAGGGCAGGAGTACCGTGGGGGAAGGAGATACCTTCAAGGATATCAAGGGGCCTACTAAAGGGCAGGAGTACGGGCCTCGTTCACCAGGATTCAAGGGCCCTCGTTGAGGGGCAGAGTAAAGGGCCCCGTTGGGGAAGAGGATACCTTTGGGGACCATATCACTACTACAGGGCAGAGATACCGGTTACCTTCACCATAAAGGGCACGTTGGCGGACTACAGGGCCTCGTTGGGGAAGAGTACCGGTACCTTCACCATAAAGGGCCTCAAGGAGATTACTACAGGGGCAGAGATACCTCGGTACCTCGTTGGCGGAAGGATATAAAGAGGCCTGTTGGGGACAGCAGGGCTTCAGAGTACCGGAGATACCTTTCGTTGGGAACCATATCACTACTACAAGGGCAAGGAGATACCGGTACCTTGGGGACCATATCACTACTACAAGGAGCAAGGAGTACCGGTACTCAGTTCACCATATAAAGGGCCAAATCGTTGGGGAAGGAGATAAAGGGCCTCGTTGGGGAAGGAGATAAAGGGCCCTCGTGGGAAGGAGATAAAGGGCCTCGTTGGGGAAGGAGATAAAGGGCTTTCAAGGAGATACAGGACTTCATTGGGCAGGAGTAAAGGACTTTCATTGGGGGGAAGGAGATACCTTCATTGTCAAAATCCTGAAATATCCCTTTAAGGCAAGCTGGCAGCAACCCTAAAATCATGAAATTCCAGGTACTCTTCACACACATCACACACTACACCCACCAGAGTACACACACACACCACGACTACGTACGCTTCATCACCGTGTTATCAAATGTTTTGCTATGATTGCCCCTAGTACCTATGGTACCTTCACCACTGTCACTACTACAGCATGCAGAGTAACGGTACTGTTACTCATATAGTCCTACTACACAGCAGAGTACGCGGATACCTTCACCATATCACTATACAGGGCAAGACGTACCGGTGACCTCGACCATATCACTACTACAGCGCAGAGTACCGGTACCTTCACCAATATCACTACTACAGGGCAGAGTACCGGTACCTTCACCATATCACTACTACAGGGCAGAGTACCGGTACCTTCACCATAATCACTACTACAGCAGCAGAGTACCGGTACCTTCACCATATCACTACTACAGGGCAGAGTACCGGTACCTTCACCATATCACTACTACAGGGGCAGAGTACCGGTACCTTCACCATATCACTAAGCTACTAGGGGCAGAGTAACGGTACCTTCACCATATCAATACTACAGGGCAGAGTACCCGGTAACCTTCAACCATATCACCTACTACAGCAGCAGAGTACCGGTACCTTCACCATATCACTACTTACAGGGCAGAGAGTACCGGTACCTTCACCATATCATCTACTACAGGGCAGAGTACCCCTGTACCTTCACCATATCACACTACAGGCACAGGAGTACCGGTACCTTCAACCATATCACATACTACAGGGCAAGAGTACCTCGTACCTTCACCATATCACTTTTTACTACAGGGCAGAGTACCGGTACCTTCACTCATGATCACCTACTACAGGACAGAGTACCGGTACCTTCACCATATCACTAACTACAGGGGCAGAGTACCGGTACCTTCACCAAAAAAAATATCACTATTACAGGGCAAGCAGAGTACCGGTACCTTCACCATATCACTACCTAACAGGCACAGAGTACCGCGTACCTTCACCATATCACTACTACAGCAGCAGAGTACCGGTACCCTTCACCATATCACTAACTACAGGGCACAGAGTACCGGTACCTTCACCATATCAATACTACAGGGCAGAGTACGTGTACCTTCACCATATCCACTACTACAGCAGCAGAGTACCGGTACCTTCACCATATCACTACTACAGGGCCAGAGTACGTTACCTTCACCATATCACTACTACAGGGCAGAAGGAGTACCCGGTACCTTCACCCATATCACTACTACAGGGCAGAGTACCGGTACCTTCACCATATCACTACTACAGGGCAGAGTACTTGTGACCTTCACCATATCACTATACAGCAGCAGAGTACCGGTAACCTCACCATATCACTACTACAGGGCAGAGTACCAGTACCTTCACATATAATCACTACTACAGCAACAGAGTACCGGTACCTTCACCATATCACTACTACAGCAAACAGAGTACCCGGTACCTCACCATATCACTACTACAGGGCAGAGTTACCGGTTACCTTCACCATATCACTACTACAGAAACAGAGTACCGGTACCTTCACCATATCACATACTACAGCAGCAGAAGTACCGGTACCTTCACATAATCACTACTACAGTGGCAGAGTACCGGTACCTTCACCATATCACTACTACAGGGCAGAGTACCCCGTACCTTCAATCATATCACTACCTACAGGGCAGAGTACCGGTACCTTCACCATATCACTACTACAGGGCAGAGTACCGGTACCTTCACCATATCACTACTACAGGGCAGAGTACCGGTTACTTCCATATCATATCACTACTACAGGGGCAGAAAGTTACCGGATACCTTCACGCATATCACTACTACAGGGCAGGAGTACCGGTACCTTCACCATTATCACACTACTACAGGGCCCAGAGTAAGTTCGGTACCTTCTACCATAATCACAATACTACAGCATAACAGAGTAACCCAGCCAGCTGTACGTCCTTCTACACCAGATCACTACTAAAGTGGCAGAGTACCGGGTACCGTTCACCCATATCACTACCTACAGGCCGACAGAAGTACCGGTACCTTCACCATTACACACTAACCTACAGCATCAGAGTACCGGTACCTTCACCATATCATAGGCACTACTACAGGGCAGAGTACCGTACCTTCAGTACCTTCACCATATCACTTTAACTACAGGTGTCGAAGAGTACCGGTACCTCACCATATCACACCCTACTACTTAGTTCTCAGCAGAGTACCGCTATTACCTTCACATTCATATATCACTTACTACAGGGCAGACAGGGACGCACAGAGTTACCGGTGCCGACCTTCACCATATCCACTACTACAGCAGCAGAGTACCGGTACCTTCACCCATAACACTTACTACAGGGCAAAGAGGCACAGAAATGCGAGTACCGCTGGGACCTTCACCATATCACTATTCCTACAAGCATTATGTAGTATGAGTACCCATCCTGGGTACACTTCATACCCATATCACTACTACAGGGCATCCACAGCGAGTAACCGGTAACCTTCACCTCATATCATTATACTACATTCTATCAGAGTACCGGCTTTCCTTACATCTTCACCAATACACTAAATCCTACAGGTGCAGAATTCCACCACGTTTACCCTATCACCATATCACTACAATACAGCTACATATACAGAGTGCAGCACGGTAATACCTTCCACCATATCACTACTACAGGCTCAGTAGTACCGGTACCTTCACCATATCACTACTACCAGCATCAGAGTACCGTGGTACCTTCACCATTATCACTACTACAGCATCAACGAGTACTCGGTACCTTCCACCATATCACTACTACAGGGCAGAGTACCGGTACATTCACCATATCACTACAATACAGGTCAGATTCCCAGGAGTACCGCTAGTCACCCTTCACCATATCACCCCATACTACAGGGCAGAGTACCGGTACATTTCACCATATCAATCTACTACAGGGCAGAGATACCGTACTCGGTACCTTCACCTATATCACTACTACAGGGGCATTGAGTACTCTCTGGTACTACTTTTCACCCATATCATACGTACAGGGCAGCCCTCAGTACCGAGTACGCGGTGTACACCATATCACTACTACAGGGGCAGAGTACTCGGTAGTACCTTCACCATACTCACTTACGTACAGGTTGGCAGAGTACCCTTTCCATCTGTACCGGTAATCCTTCACCATATCACTATCTACAGGGCAGAGTACCGGTACCTTCACCATATCCACTACTACAAGGGCATGCAGAGTAGTACCAGATGGTACCCTTCACCATAATCACTACTTACAGCAACAGAGTACCCTGTATACGTACCTTCACCATAAGACACTACTACAGGGCTTTCCCAGAGTACCGGTACCTTCACCATATACTACTACTACAGGGCAGAGTACCGGCGCTACCTTCACCCAATAATACTACTACAGACGTACTACAGAGTACCAGTACCTTCACCATATCCCATCTACTACCTAAATGTGGCAGATACAGAGTTACCGGTATTCACCTTCACCATTATCACTACTACAGGCAGAGTTACTGATACCTTCAACCATATCACTACTACAGGACAGAGTACCGGTACCGTTCACCATATCACTACTCCAGGGCAGAGAGGACCGGTACCTTCACCAATAACCACTACTACAGGGCAGAGTACAGGTACTTCCACCATATCACTACTACAGCACAGAGTTACCGGACCTTCAACATATCACTAATAAAGGAACACCCACCCCCACAAACAAAGGCAGCGTACCGGTACCCTTCACCATATCACTACTACAGGGCAGAGTACCGGTACCTTCAACATAATCACTACTACAGGGCAAGAAGTACTGGTACCTTTCACCATAGCACTAGTAACAGGGCAGAGCTACTCTCATACCTTCACCATAATCACTAACTGCACTCCTCCGTTCCTATGACAGTCATAATTCGCAGCAGTTTAATACAAAAAAAACATTATTTATCAAAAAAGCTATCTATTGATATAGTTTTTGAACCAATATTGTTTGTTTGGCGATAGCTGGACTGGCGGCTCTAAAGTTGAAAGCACGTGGAATGCTCCGGAGTTTACAAAGTTGTGTTTTTCACAACACTAACGTGTCATGAGCATAGAATTACTGTCCCACAGAGAGGGAGCTCCAGTCCGGGCCCCCGCCCCGGTGGCGGATGATTTGCCGGTTGAAGAGAGGATGGAAGCCGATGAGGGCCTGTCCGAGTAAATCATTGGACGACTGGGAAGGGGTGTGGTCATGACTTATGACATCATCCAGGTGTACTAAAGACGCTGGTGCTGAGCTGTTGCGTAGATCCCTGGAGGGGCCCTGTGAAAGACTGAAGGTATCAGACACACACTCACAGAATTGACAGAGGTAGAGGGAGACAGAGGTAGGAGAGACAGATGTAGAGAGAGAGTATGTAGAGATAGAGAGACAGATGGTACAGAGAGAGCGACAGGAGGTGGTTTAGAGAGAGCGAGACAGAGGGTAGAGAGAGAGGACAGAGTAGAGAGAGAGAGACAGAGGAGAGAGGAGAGAGAGGACAGAGTAGAGAGAGAGAGACAGAGGTAGAGAGAGACAGAGACAGAGGTAGAGAGGAGACAGAGACAGGACGGTAGAGAGAGCAGAGACAGAGGTTAGAGGAGACAGAGACAGAGGTCGAGAGAACAGAGCAGAGGTAGAGAGAAACAGAGACAGAGGTAGAGAGAGACAGAGGGAAGAGGTAGACGAAGAGACAGAGACAGAGTAGAGAGAGACAGAGGTAGAGAGAGACAGAGGTAGAGAGAGAGACAGAAGGTAGAGAGAGAGACATAGGTTAGAGAGAGAGACAGAGTAGAGAGAGAGACAGCGGTAGAGGAGAGAAGGACAGAGTAGAGAGAGAGACAGAGGTAGAGAGAGAGGACAGAGAGTAGAGAGAGAGGACAGAGGTATAGAGGGAGATACAGAGGGGCTAGAGAGAGAGGACAGAGGAATAGAGAGAGAGACAGAGGTAGAGAGGAGAGACAGAGGTAGAGAGAGATGACAGAGGTAGAGATAGAGACAGAGGTAGAGAGAGAGAGACAGAGGTAGCGAGAAGACGAGAAGAGAGACAGAGGTAGAGACAGAGGATCAGAGTAGCACACATTTATAAACCATCTGTGTAGGTGATTTCTCTATCTACTGGTGTATACTCTGTGTGTGTGTATGTCTGTGTGTGGTGTGTGTGTGTTGTGTATCTCTTTTGTTGTGTGTGTGTATATCTGTTGTGTTTTTGTTTTTGTTGGTTTTTTTTTTGATTTTTCTCTTTTGTTTGTTTTGTTTTTTTGTTTTTTTTTGTTTATTGGTCTGTGTGTGTGTGTATGTGGCCGTGTTGGCTGTTGGACCCGGTAGGGACAGAGAACCTTTTTAACGAACATGGTCCCCGCTACTGCCAGTGGTCTCCTTGTGACGGCCACTCCCCCACACCCCTCCCCCCGACTGCAAGAGCCATAACAGGTGCTGATAAAAAAGCACCATGAGACACCTAAATACGCGCTGGAGAAAGACGGAATGATCAGAAAAGGAAACTTTCTACCTAGTCTGCTGTCTTCTGTGGTGTCCTCTCTCTCCTCTCTTCTAAATTCAATTCAATTAAATTTTTAAGGGGCTTTTTTGGAGGGAAACGTGTGTTTTACATTCCCAAGCAAGTGAAGTAGATAGTAAACAAAAGTGAAAAAACAAAAAATTTTAAAGGAACTTTACACTCGAATTTCAAAAGAATAAAGACTTTTCAAATGTATTTATGTAAATACAGGTTGTAACAAGTGCAAAAGTAAAAGTACCAAATGGGAAAATAAATAAACTAAATAGGTTTGTATTTTACAAGGGTTTTTGTTTCAGGGTTCCCCTTTTTTGTGGAACGGTCAAAAACTTCAGCTGTGAGGACATGTGGTTTTCACCCAATAAAAAGGAGTTTACAAAATTTGGGGTTTGTTTTCGATTCTTTGGGATCGCTGTAATTGGGGAAATATGTTTCTAATAGGCATACTTTTGGCAGGAGGTTAGGAAGTGCAGTCAGTTTCCACCTCATTTTGTGGCAGTGTGCACATACCCTTTTTTCTCTTGAGACCGGTTCCTACGGCGTTTTCTAAATAGCAAGGCTAGCTCACTGAGTTGACTAGCAAGCTTCCTTAATTTTGGGGCATCACAGTGGAGGTATTCTGCCACTGTGTACTCTCTGTTTGGGGCCCAAATAGCATTTTAGTTTGCTCTGTTTTTTGTTGTTTTTTCCAATGTGTAAAGAAATTCTTTTTTTTTTTTCTATGATTTTTTTTGGGGTCTATTGTGTTTTTTTTTTGTTGCCCGGGGCTGTGGGGGTCTTTTGGGTTTTTGTGAACAGAGCCCCGGGAAAAGTTTACTTAGGGGACTCTTTCCAAGTTCATCTCCTTGTAGGTGGGGCTTTTTTTGGGAAGGGTTTGGGAATCGTTTCCTTTTTTAAGTGGTTTAGAAATTTAACGGCTCTTTTCTGGTTTTTGAAATTAGCGGGTATTGGCCTAATTTCTTGCAGATTTTTGGGTTTTACGTTTACAGGGGAGGATGTTTTTGAGAATTCGCATGCAGGTCTCTTTGGTTTTTGTCCCATTTTGTAATCTTGGGGTGAGGGGCCCCCAAGTCAGAACCTAAAGGCAATGGGTTCTATAACTGATTAAAGTTTTTTTTTTTAGCCAGACCCAATGGTATGTAAAAGTAGTTCCTTTTGAGGCTAAGGCCCCTTTTTTGCCTTTCTCCAGATCTTCACACTTTGTGGAAATTACCCGTGGCGCTGAGTTTAGGCCCGAGGTATGTATAGTTTTTTTTTGGGCTTAGGCAAAGGTGTCTAAGGAATTTTATTTTGTGGTCCTGGCAAATGGACCTTTTTTGGAACACCCTATTTTGTCTTACGAGATTTATGCAGGGCCCCGGGCGAAAAAATCTGTGCAAAAATCTAGGGGCTGCTGTAGGGCCCCCCCCTTTGGGTTGGGACAGAAGCACCAGACGCGCAAAAAAGAGACATTTGACTTAATTTTAGTAGGGGGAGGCCCGGGTGGCAGATGTTTATCCCCGCCCAATTTGTTTATATATATTGAAGGGGTGGGGCTTAAAATGCATCCCTGTCTCACCCCCCCGGGCCTGTTTAAAGAAATGTTTGGGGGTTTTTTTGCCCAAATTTAAAAGCACACTTGTTTTTTGGTACATGGATTTTTAAAGGTTTTTGTTTTCCCCAAAACCCCCCTTTTCCCAATTTGTATGCAGACCCTATGCCAAATTGAGTCAAAAGTTTTTTTGAAATCAACAAAGTGAGAAACTTTGCCTTTGTTTTGGTTTGTTTGTTTTCAATTAGGGTGTGCGGGTGAATACGGGTCTGTCTACGTTTAATTTTGGGAAAAAGCCAATTTTTACAAATTTTCTCAGTACATTTTTTTCACTGAGGAAATGAATGTTCTGTTAATGATAATGCAGAGGATTTTCCCAAGGGTTTCTGTTTACGAATCCCACGGAGTTATTGGGGTCAAATTTTTCTCCCCTTTTTTGGATTGGGGTGACAGTCCTTGGTTCCGTGTTTGGGGGAAAATCCCAAATAAGGATGTGTTAAAGAGTTTAAGTATACAATGAAATTTTTGGGGCTTTTATTTTTTATTTTTATTTTAGGATACCATCACACCACAGGACTTTTTTTGGGTTTGGAGGGTTTTTATTTTTTCTTAGTTTATTAAATGTTGGAGAATCCCCGGGGTTTTTGGTAGTCTTTTAAAATTGTTCTAAATTTTCATTTTTATATGATATTTTTTTTTTTTTTTGTTTTTTTTAGGCCAAAAAAATTGGAGAAGTGGTTTACCCTACATCCCCTTTTTTGGATGATAGTTTTTTCGTGTTGTTTTTGTTTTTGTTTTGTTTTCCCCTTTTTTAGAAGTGGTTTGAGTCTATGGGTTCTTTAATTACATTGAGCTGATTTTAAAATCTGGTTTTCTTTTCCGTGTGATTTCTGTATTTTTTTAGTGATTTACCATAGTGAAGGGGAGGCTCAGGTTTCGGGGGCTCTATGTTTTTGGTTTGGTAGTTTCTCAATTTCTTTCTTAGGTTTTTTTTCATTCTTCATCCCAAAAACCCTTTATCACTGTTATTCTTTTTTTTTGGTTTTTTGTTAAAAAATTTTTGATTTGATAGGGAACTGAGAGGTCAAATATACGTTAGGGTTTTTTACTGCAAAATTTAACCTTCACTTTACGTGGAACGTTTTTGTCCCGGGAAATTTAAATGGGTTTAATTGTTTTTTCCTATTGTTTTTTGGGAGGTTTCAACACTCTTTCCTTCCAAACTATAGCATTTCTTAAAATTATTCGTTCTTTGGGTTTTATGCCCAGATTGAGTATGCCCTTTTAAATAGACTGTGATTTTTCTGTGGCTGAAGGGGGGGTTTTAGTGGGGTACTGTGAAACCCCTGAGAGACTCTGGGTTGAGGCAGTGATAAAATACTACAGTACACGCCAAGGGGGGAAAGAGTAAGGTGTACCCACCAAGGGTCCCCCCAAGCCTACCATTGATATGACATACCCCGTGTGGCAGAGCTGCGGAGGGACCCATTTTTTGTTGGTTATTTTTCGTAGTTTTTGCCTAGGGGGGCAAAATGGGGGGGGGGAATGCTGTCACCTCCAGGTAGGTGTTTGTCCCCCGGGGTGCTGAGGGTGTCAGGGTTTTTGTCCCTTTGGCATTTTGGTCGCCACAGACTAGTAATGCCCGGGTCTGGAAAAAATTTTTATTTTCCCCCCCAGGGTGGAGAACTGTCTCATTTAAAATATGGGGATTTAGTGGGGGGGTATGGGGACACAAGGAGGACATTTTTTTCAGTAGATAATTTCCTTTTTAATTTCAACCAAATGTAAAATGTTTCCCGTTTTGATTTAAATTTTAAAAAGGTGGTTAGGTTTCTCTATACCAAATTTGCATACCCCCCGAGTCCCTTCCCGTTTACACCCCGGGAGTTTGGTGGATGGGACTACCCGCCCCTGTAACCCAGAGGGCAAAAAAGTGGGTCCGCTCCTCTAACCCTGTTTTGTAGGATGACAATGTTTATTTCCCATTTTTTTGGGGAATTCAGATTCCTGCTCTTAGGCCGGGAGATGACCTCAGGCCTTTTGGTATTCCAGATGAAAAAATGAAAACTTTGTGTTCCCAAAAAAGGGCTAATGTTGTTTTTGTGGGTTTGGCCCAGGCCATAATTTTGAGCGAGCTGCTGAGATCGGTACATGCCCTTTGGGTGGGGTAGGTAAAAGGGGGGTTGGGCCTGTTTTCTGCTCACGGCCTGGGCTATGGGCTTTCATTTTGAGGCCCTTTTTGTGGGAGTGGGGGGCTTGGGGTGGGTAGGAGGGGCATAGGTCTGATCTGAGGGGGGGTAAATGGGGTGGGCATGGTTGCTTGGGGGGGGAGTAATTTGGGGGGGGTTTGATGGGTTTAGGTGCTGTGTCTGGAGTATCCCTCTGGGGGGGTCCCCCCCATGTGTAGGTCCTGGGGGGGGGCCCGCAGGGTTGGGGGGTGTCTCGCTGGGCTGGGCGGGGTTGTTGATCTTGTCCTGTGTGAGGTTGGTCTGCGGGTTTAGGGCGATATCCTTTAGGGTCCGGGGGAAGGGGGGCACTGCTGCCTTTATAGGTGGACCTGGTCGTAAAGGCTGTTTACGTCTCCCCTCCTCTCTCCTCTCTCTCTCTCTTCTCTCTCTCTCTCTCTCTCTTTCTGTCCCCGCCTGCTCTTTTTTCCTTTTAATGTGTTCTGCAGTGTGGAGATGCGTTCCCCTGTGTCTGTCCTCCCCTCTCTTCTCAATTTCAAATTTTAATTTTCAATTTTAAGGGCTTTTTGCATGGGGGAAAAGGGAACATTTCCAAAGGGAATGAAGTAGATAGTAAAAAAAAAATGAAAATAAAAAATAAATATTTCAGTAAAAATTACACTCAGAAGTTTTAAAAGAAAAAGCTTTCTTTTCTCTTCTCTGTCTCTCTTCTCTTTTCCCCTTCCTCTCCTCTCTTCCCTCTTTCCCCCCTCTCTCGTTCTCTCCTCTTTCTCTCTCTCTCTCTCTCTCTTCCCCCTCTCCCCTCCCCTGTCTCCTCTCTCTCTTCTCTTCTCTCTCTTCTCTCTCTTTCCTGTTCTCCTCTCTCTCTCTCCCTCTTCTCTTCTCTTCTTTCTCTCTTCTCTTTTCTCTCTCTTCCTTCTCTCTCTCTGTTTTTTTCTCTCTCTTCTTCCCCCTTCTCTCTCCTGTCTCTCTCTTCCTTCTCTCTTCTTCCCTTTCCCTTTCTTTCTCTTTTTTCCTCCTCCCTTCTCTTCTCTTCCTCCTCCCCGTCTCTGTCTCTTCTTTTTCCTTTTTCTCTCTGTTTCTCTCTTCTCTCTCTCTCTCCCTTTTTCTCTCTGTCTCTCTCTCTCTCTCTGTTTTCTTGTTAGAGTGTTCCGCAGTGGGAGTGCCCTTCCCCGGTGTGCTGGCTTGTAGAGCTGAATGGGGTTGGGTTCAGTGGGGGGAATGTGCCGGCAGAAAAACGGATGCGGGCAAGCTGTCAGCTCGGAGACACGGGCCTACAGACCGCTGGTCAAACTTTTTCTCTCACTACACCAAGGATGTGGCCCAGGAGGGAGGGGGGGGGGGGGAGGGAGACTTCCCCATAAACTCCCGGGACCACAGACTTTCATATATTTTTTGTAGCCCCGAATACGATTTCAAATATAGCAAATATCATCAAGGGTTTTACTAGGGGGTCTTGAATAGGTGGGTCTTTACTAGGTTTCTTTATAGGGTCTTGACTAGATGGGCTTTACTGGTGGTCTTTACTAGATGGTCTTGACTTTATGGTCTTGACTGGTGGTCTGACTAGATGGTCTTGACTAGCTGGTCTTGACTAGGTGTTCAGGTTACCACAACGTTCCCCGGAGAGTAAGGCTCTGCTAAAACATGTCGTCTGTTGTTTATTTTACTTGTCCGTGTGTCCGTTGTCCGTGTGCCGTGTGTGTGTGTGGGTTTTTGTGTGTTTTTGGGGGTTGTCTGGCCTGTCTGTCTTTCCTGTTGTTGTTGTTGTGGGTTTTCTGTCTGTTTTTTGTCTGTTGTTGTTGTGTGCCAGGGTTTTCCTGGGGTGCATCTGCCTTGGTGATATGAGTGGGGGGGGGGCAAGAAGACCCGGGGTACAGCAGGAGAGGAACAGGGGACGCCCGCTTGGGGGAAAAAGTTTTGTACCACAGGTAACACAGACACACACACGAAGTTATTTTTTTTGCTCTGGACATCATATTGAAAAAAAAGGGGACCTCATCAGGACATGTCTGGACTAATGTTTTAAAGGTCACCCCCGTACACGTAAACCCACACCCGCTACGGGTCAAAAATGTACGGGTAAACACCCCCTGCTACAGGTAAACATGCTAAAGGTCAACATGCTACGGTAACCCACCCCCGCAAGGAAAAACCCACACCCTGCTAAGTCCACCCCTGTCGGGTACCCCCGGGTTTGGGTCCCCCTGTCGGTACCCCCTGTGGGGTCCCACCCTGCTCAGGTCCACACCCTTTTCGGTAAAATGGGGGGGGAAAACCCTGGGAAACACAAAGGAAACAGGACCCCCGCTACAGGTAAACCACCGTAAGGAACACACACTTGAAGAAACCCACCCTTCTAAGGTAACAAAACCCCCCCGGGGCTCGGGAAACCCGGCTACAAGGAACAAAACCTGACAGGTCCCCCGCAAGGAAACACACACCCTGTAAGGTAAAACCACCCTGCTCGGAACCACAGCAAAGGGTAACCCCTCTACAGGAAACCACACCCTGTACGGTAACACCCCCTGCTACAGGAACACACCCCTGCTACAGGTAACACCCCCGAAAGGGAAACACCACCTGCTACGGGTAACAACCCTGTACAGGAACACACCCTGCTACAGGAAACCCCCCGCAAAGGGAAACCACCCTGCAAAGGGAAACACACACCCTGTTTTACAGAACCCCACCCCTGCTACAGGAAACACACCCCTACGGGTAACACACACCCTGTACAGGTAACACCCCCTGCTACAGGTAAACACCCCCTTACGGGGAACACCCCTGCTACAGGTAACAAAAACCCCCTTACGGGTAACACACCCGCTACGGAAACACCACCTGCTTTTTACAGGTAACACACCCTGCTACGGGGAACAACCCCCTGTAAAGGTAACACCCCCCCGCTACAGGTAACACCCCTTCTAAGGTAACCCACCCCCCCTGTAAGGGTAAACCACCATGCTACAGGAACCCCAACCCGCTACAGGTAACCCCCACCCTGCTACAGTAACACCCCCGTAAGGGTACAACCCGCTACGGGTAAAAAAACCCTGCTACGGGTAACACACCTGCTACGGGGAACCACCCTGTACAGGAAACACACCCTGTACAGGTAACAAAACCCCCTGCTACATAAACCCCCTGCTACGGGTAAACCCCCTCTACGGTAACCACCCTGCTACAGGTAACCCCCCCTGCACAGGTAAAAACCTGTCGGGTAACACACCCCTGCACGGGAACACACACCCGCTACAGAAAACCCCGTACAGGTAAAAAACCCCTGCCTACGGGTACACCACCTGCTACGGTAACACACCCTGCTACGGTAACACCCCCGTACGGGTAACACCCCCCTGCTACAGGTAAACACCCTGCTACAGGTAACCACCTGCTACAGGTAAAAACACCCTGCTACAGGTAACACACCTGTACAGGTAACACCCCCTGCTACGGGAAACACCCCTGTACAGGTAACCACCCCGACAGGTAACACAAAAATTCTAAGTAACACCCCTGCTACAGGTAACACCCCGCTACAGTAACCCAACTGCTAAGAACAACCCTGCTACAGGTAAACACACCCGCTACGGGTAACCACACCCTGCTACAGGAAACACACCCCTGTACAGGTAACACACCCTGCAAAGGGTAACACAAACCTTACAGGAAACACCCCCCGCACGGGTAACACACCCCTGCTCGGTAACACCACCCCGCTACAAAAAACCACCCTGCTACAGTAACCCCCTGCTACAGGTAACACCCACCCTGTACAGGTAACACACCCCCTGCTACGGGAACAAAACCCCCTCTAAGGGAACACACCGGAACAGGAACAACCCTGCTACAGGAAACACACCCGCTACAGGAAACCACCGCTACGGGGAACACACCCTGTACGGGAAACACCCCCTGCTACGGTAACACACCCCCTGAAAGGGTAACACCCCCTGCTACAGGTAACAACCCCCTGTACGGGTACACACACCCTGCTACGGGGTAACACACACCCGCTACGGAACAACCTCTACAGGAACAACCCCGAAGGGAAACCCACCCTGCTACAGGAACCCAAACCCGCTACAGAACACAACGCTCAGGTAACACAACCCCCTGACGGGTAAACACCCCCCTGCTACGGGTAACACACCCTGTACATAAAACACCCCCTGCTACAGGAAAAACCACCAACGCAAGGTAACACACCCCCCTGCTAAGGTAAACACACCCCTGCTAAGTAACAAACCCCTGCTACAGGTAACACACCCCCTGCTACAGGACACCCCCTGCTAAGGTAACACCCCCCTGCAAAGGGGAAAACACCCCGCTAAGGTAAACACCCGCTACAGTAACACCCTGCTACGGGTAACACACCCCTTACGGTAAAAACCCCCGACAGGTAACAAACCCCGCCAGGTAACACACCTGTACAGGTAACACACCCGTACGGGGTAACACACCCTGAACAGGAAAACCCCCCTGCAAGGGAAAAACACCCCCTTTTACGGGAAAAACACACCCTGCTACGGGAAACCCAAACCCCTGCTCAGGTAACACACCCTGCCAGGAACCACACCGCTACAGGACACCACCCGCTACGGAAACCCCCCTGCTGGAACCACCCCCCTGTACAGGTAACACCCCCTGCTACAGTAACAACCCCCTTACAGGTAAAAACCCTGCTACAGGAAACAAACCCTGTAAAGGAAACACCCCCCTGCACGGAAACACACCCTGCAAAGGTAACAACCCCCCGCTCGGACCCACATGCTAAAGGTAACTCACACCCGCTACAGGTAACACCCCTGCTACAGGAACCCCCCCTGCTAAGGGAACACCCCCTGCTCGGGAAAAACCCCACCCGTACGGGGACACCCCCTGCTACGGGTAACAAACCCTGCTACAGGTAACACCCCTGCTAAGGTAACACACACCCTGCTAAGGTAAACCCCTGCTACAGGTAACACACACCTGCTACAGAACACCACCCTGCTACGGTAACACACCTGTCGGGTAACACACCCCTGCTACAGGACCACCCTGCTACGGGTAACACACACCCTGCTAAGGTAACACACCCTGCTACAGGAACACACCCCTCAAAGGTAAACCCCTGCTAAGGTAACACAACACTGCCAGGTAACACACACCCCTCACGGGTAACAACAATCAAAGGGTAACCCCCCCTGTCGGGAAACACACCCCCTGCTACGGGAAACACACCCTGTACAGGTAACCACACCCCGTACAGGAAAACCCCACACCCTGCTACGGAACACCCCCCTGCTACAGGAACACACCCTGTACAGGAAAACACCCCGCTACAGGTAACAACCCCTGCTACAGGTAACACCCCCTGCTCAGGAACACCACCCTGTACAGGTAACAACCCCCGCTACAGGTAACCACCCCCTGCTACGGAAACAACACCCGCACGGGTAACACACCCTGCACAGAAAACTCACACTGCTACGGTAACCCACCCTTACAGGTAAACACCCTGCTAAGGTAAACACCCCCTGCACAGGTAACCCCCCCTGTACAGGAACACCCTGCTACAGGTAACACACCCCTGTACAGGTAAAACACCCTGTACAGGTCACACACCCTGCACGGGTAACACACCCGTACAGGTAACCACACCCTGCTAAGGAAACACCACCCTGTCGGGTAAAAAACCCTGTCGGGGAAAAAAACCTCTACGGGTAACACCCCCCGCTAAGGAAACCCACCCCTGCTACGGGAACAACCCCTGCTAAGGTAACACACCCTCTACAGGTAACCAACCCTGTACAGGTAAACCCCTGCTACAGGAAACCACCCCCGCTACAGGTAACACCCCCTGCTACAGGTAACAAACACCCTTCAGGTAACCACACCCTGCTCAGGTAAACACCTGTACGGTAAACACACCCCTGCTCGGGTAACAACCCCTGTAAGTAACCACCCGCTACGGGTAAACACACCCTGCTGGGAAAAACAACCTGCCGGGAAAACCACCCTGCTAAGGTAACCCCCCTGCTCAGGTAAAAACACCCTGCTACAGGAAAACACCCGCTACAGGTAACACAACCCCTTAAAGGAACACACCCTGCTAAAGGAAACAACCCCTCTACAGGTAACAACCCCCTGCTACAGGTAACACCATGCAAAGGGTAAAAACCCCCCTGCTACAGTAACACACCCCTGCTACAGGTAACAAAACCCTGTACAGGAAACACACCCTGATCAAACACACCCCGTACAGGTAACACCCCCCTGCTACAGGAACACAAAACCCGCTACGGTAACACACACCCCTGTAAAGGTAACACACACCCGTACGGGGAACACCCCCCTGCTACGGGAACACCACCCCCCAAGGGTACACACCCCCTGCAAAGGGGAACCAACACCCGCTACGGGTAAACACCCGCTACAGGTAACACCCCTGCTACGGGTAACCACACCCTGCTACAGTAACAAAAACCCTCTACAGTAACACACCCGCTACAGGAACCACCCTGTACAGGAACACCCTCTAGGGGGAACACCCTGCTACGGTAACCACCCTGTACAGGAAACCCCTGCTACAGGAAACACACCCTCCGGGGCCACACCCGCTACGGGTAACACCCCCCTCTACAGGAAAAAACCCTCTACAGGTAACCACCCCCGAAAGGGGAAACACCTGTACGGGGAACACCCCTGACAGTAACACCCCCCTTCAGGTAAAAAACCCCTGCTACAGGTAACACCCCGCTACGGGTAACCACCCTGCTACAGGTAAACCCCTGTACAGGAAACACACCCTGCTACAGGTAAACCCCCTGTACAGGTAACACCCCCTGCTACAGGAAACACCCCCCCGCACAGGAACACAAACCCTGCTACAGGAACCCCGGGGCTACGGAAACACACCCGTACAGGTAACACCCCCTGCTACAGGTAAAAACCCCCCCGTACAGGAAAAAACAAACCCTGCTACGGTAACCACCCCCTGCTACGGTAACACACCCCCTGCTAGGGGGAAACCCCCTGTAAGGAAACCCCCCCTGTAAAAGGAACACACCCATCCAGTCTTTTACCCAAAACCGTTTAATAAAAAATGGTTTTTTCTTAAAACACAGACTTGGATAAGAGTGGAATGGCCTGCTAGGCTGTGATAGGGGTTTTGTCTCAGTAGCATCGAAGTGAATACACTAACTTGCTGGTACAGTCCTTGAAAAGTATTACCCCCCTTGGGGCGTTTTTCTATTATTTCTTTAAAACCCCCGTAATTTAAATGGTTTTTTTTTGGATTTCAGATGGACATACACAAATTTCCAAATTGGTGAAGTGAAAAAAAAAATGTTTTTTTTTAAAAAAACCATGCTTAAAAAAAAAATAAGAAAAAAACTTTTGGGTTTTTTTCGCCCAAAAAGGCATGTGGGAACCCCCCAAAAATGGAAGACGTACTTGGTCGATGAGACTAAATTAGTTTTTGGGGCCATAAAGGAAAATCATGTCTGGCGAAAACCCCAAACCTCTCATCACCCCGAGAAACCACCCCCACATGAAGCATGGGGGGCAGCATTGCGGGGGGAATTTTTTCATCAGCGGGGACGGGGGAATGGCAAAAAGGAAGGGTGGATGGCGCAAAATAAGGGAAATTTTGGGGAAAAACCCGTTTCAGTTTTCCAGAGATTGAGTCTGGGGGGGAGGTTCCCCCTTCCAGCAGGACATGACCCTACATACTGCAAAAGCAACACTCGAGGGGTTTTGGGGGGGAAAAACATTAAGTCTTGAAGGGCCTAGTCAAACCCCAGACCTCAACCCAATTGAGAACTGTGGTATGATTTTAAAGATTCTGTACCCCAGCGGAACCCAAAAACTTTTGGAAGGGGGCAAAAACCCCTGGCTAGATGGCCCAAGCTTTAGAGAAAACCCCCCAAAGACTTGCACTGAATTCCGGTTGAAAAGGGAAACAAAATGGGAAAAATGCAAGGGGGTGAATACTTTCCAACCCACTGTATGGGTTTTGTTCCTACTTTTGAAGAGAAGCACTAATGAAAGTCGTTCGGGATAAGATGTCTGCAAAAATGACAAAAAATGAATGTAAACAAAAACCCAAAAC
>JAGTTL010000374.1:0-51827 GCA_036851935.1 Coregonus suidteri | reverse complement strand
ATATTCATGAAGCGTCTCAGAGAAGGATTCAGTTTTGATAATAAATAATTATTATATGGACAGGGGGAATATGATCCTAGATCAGCACGATAAATACGGACCCTGAACTCCTGACCCTTCTCTAGAGGTAAAAAAAAATGGGGCGTCTCGATCGTGTTAACTGGCGCATAACCATAATGAATAGTGCTGTAAACATCGTTGAGGCGATGAAAAACCCCACAGAAACTATCTGTGTTTTGTGGTGAGATCAGCAGAAATGAAGCGTTATCGTGTCTATTACAAGCCTTCCCCCTGTGTGGAGAACGCAACGCGGCCTGCATCTTAATGTACTAATCTCCTCTTCATTAAAGCTTAACGCAGCAGTTAGCGGGCGCCTCCGATAGAATCACACGGCCCCCATAGCATTGGCACACACAGCCTGCGCTCGACTGATAAAGTTACAGGCACGACGGAAGACAGCCAAAATACAGCTCCCAGGCCCCCTCCTCGGCCAGTAAAAAAAACCAATGGGCGGCGGCAGCCACAGCGGCAATAGAGAATCTCATGAAGAATAATTAAACACTGTTGTTTTAAAAGATTAGCGCCAGAGTGGGAAGAAACATCATCGTCATCCACTCCTCCATATTTCAGAGCGGACTCTGCTGACGTTTTCCTCCATATCTTGAAGTGCCATGTGTTCCCCCCATCCTGGTGATCCATGGCAGGAGATACCATCTGGGATAGTCTGCGGCGGTGTGTGTGTGTGTTTGTTTGTATTCTAAACATCCAAGCAGCCAACATTAGCCGGCACAAATAGGGACTCAACAGGGCGGGTGTCAGTGGAAGAAGATCATTTGATGAAGCTAGAATATTATTATTATTTTCTTTTTTTTTGGGGGGGGGGGGGGTAGATCAGCTTAATATTGCAGATAGATTGTAACTTCCTTCAATGTAATTGTCTGCATCACTTCCAATCCCCCATGTTTATATATATATTTATATATACAGTGAGGGAAAAAAGTATTTGATCCCCTGCTGATTTTGTACGTTTGCCCACTGACAAAGACATGATCAGTTTATAATTTTAATAGTATGTTTATTTGAACAGTGAGAGACAGAATAACAACAAAGAAATCCAGAAAAACGCATGTCAAAAATGTTATAAACTGATTTTCATTTTAATGAGGGAAATAAGTATTTGACCCCTCTGCAAAACATGACTTAGTACTTGTGGAAAAACCCTTGTTGGCAATCACAGAGGTCAGACGTTTCTTGTAGTTGGCCACCAAGTTTGCACACATCTCAGGAGGGATTTTGTCCCACTCCTCTTTGCAGATCTTCTCCAAGTCATTAAGGTTTTGAGGCTGACGTTTGGCAACTCGAACCTTCAGCTCCCTCCACAGATTTTCTATGGGATTAATGTCTGAAGACTGGCTAGGCCACTCCAGGACCTTAATGTGCTCTTCTTGAGCCACTCCTTTGTTGCCTTGGCCGTGTGTTTTGGGTCATTGTCATGCTGGAATACCCATCCACGACTAATTTTCAATGCCCTGGCTGAGGGAAGGAGGTTCTCACCCAAGATTTGACGGTACATGGCCCCGTCCATCGTCCCTTTGATGCGGTCAAGTTGTCCTGTCCCCTTAGCAGAAAAACACCCCCAAAGCATAATGTTTCCACCTCCATGTTTGACGGTGGGGATGGTGTTCTTGGGGTCATAGGCAGCATTCCTCCTCCTCCAAACACGGCGAGTTGAATTGATGCCAAAGAGCTCGATTTTGGTCTCATCTGACCACAACACTTTCACCCAGTTCTCCCCTGAATCATTGAGATGTTCATTGGCAAACTTCAGATGGGCCTGTATATGTGCTTTCTTGAGCAGGGGGACCTTGCGGGCGCTGCAGGATTTCAGTCCTTCACGGCGTAGTGTGTTACCAATTGTTTTCTTGGTGACTATGGTCCCAGCTGCCTTGAGATCATTGACAAGATCCTCCTGTGTAGTTCTGGGCTGATTCCTCACCGTTCTCATGATCATTGCAACTCCACGAGGTGAGATCTTGCATGGAGCCCCAGGCCGAGGGAGATTGACAGTTATTTTGTGTTTCTTCCATTTGCGAAAAATCGCACCAACTGTTGTCACCTTCTCACCAAGCTGCTTGGCGATGGTCTTGTAGCCCATTCCAGCCTTGTGTAGGTCTACAGTCTTGTCCCTGACATCCTTGGAGAGCTCTTTGGTCTTGGCCATGGTGGAGAGTTTGGAATCTGATTGATTGATTGCTTCTGTGGACAGGTGTCTTTTATACAGGTAACAAACTGAGATTAGCTGGACTCCCTTTAAGAGTGTGCTCCTAATCTTGTCACGATCGTCGTAATGAACAGACCAAGGCGCAGCGTGATGAACGAACATGTTTAACTTTATTATCTTTAGTGATAATAGAACACAATCAACAAAACAAGAAACGACTCGTGAAGTCCACGGTAACAATGACCGAACACGGAACAAGAACCCACAAACACAAAGGGAAAATAGACAGTATAAATATGGCTCCCAATCAGAGACAACCAACGACAGCTGACACTCGTTTGCCTCTGATTGGGAGTCACTCTAGCCAACATAGAAATAAACACAACAGAATTACCAACATAGAAATAAACACATAGAATGAACACACCCTGGCTCAACATATAGAGTCCCAGAGCCAAGGTGTGACAGTACCCCCCCCCTAAAGGCGCGGACTGCGACCGCGCCTCAACCTGAACAAAACAGGGGAGGGCTGGGCGGGCATACCTCCTCGGTGGCGGTTCTGGCTCCGGCCTTGACCACCACCCTCCAATAAACCCCCCATAGCGCCCCTGGTCCAGTCTGGCCCCCGCCGGCTGGAGCTGAACTGGACTTAGCAGGAGCGGTTAGCTTCAGCTCCATAGTGGAGCAGTTGACCGGTACCTTACCAGGCACCGGTGACCCAGGCACGGGTTGTGCTGGACTGACGATGCGCACCCCTGGCTTGGTGCGTGGAGGAGGAACGGGCCTTACCAGGCTGACGACTCGCACCCCTGGCTTAGTGCGTGGAGGAGGAACGGGCCTTACCAGGCTGACGTCTCGCACCCCCCTGGCTTAGTGCGAGTAGCAGGAACAGGCCTTACCAGGCTGACGTCTCGCACCCCTGGCTTAGTGCGAGTAGCAGGAACAGGCCGGGCCGGGCTGGCGACGCGCACCGTAGACTTGGTGCGAGTGGCAGGAACAGGCCGGGCCGGGCTGGCGACGCGCACCGTAGACTTGGTGCGAGTGGCAGGAACAGGCCGGGCCGGGCTGGCGACGCGCACCGTAGACTTGGTGCGAGTGGGCAGGAACAGGCCGGGCCGGGCTGGCGACGCACACCGTAGACTTGGTGCGTGGAGCAGGGACAGGCCGGACTGGGCTGGCGACGCACACCGTAGGCTTGGTGCGTAGAGCAGGGACAGGCCGGGCTGGGCTGGCGACGCACACCGTAGGCTTGGTGCGTAGAGCAGGGACAGGCCGGGCTGGGCTGGCGACGCACACCGTAGGCTTGGTGCGTAGAGCAGGGACAGGCCGGGCTGGGCTGGCGACGCACACCGTAGGCTTGGTGCGTAGAGCAGGGACAGGCCGGACCGGGCTGGCGACGCACACCGTAGACTTGGTGCGTGGAGCAGGGACAGGCCGGACTGGGCTGGCGACGCACACCGTAGGCTTGGTGCGTAGAGCAGGGACAGGCCGGGCTGGGCTGGCGACGCACACCGTAGGCTTGGTGCGTAGAGCAGGGACAGGCCGGGCTGGGCTGGCGACGCACACCGTAGGCTTGGTGCGTAGAGCAGGGACAGGCCGGACTGGGCTGGCGACGCACAAACCGTAGGCTTGGTGCGTAGAGCAGGGACAGGCCAGGCTGGGCTGGCGACGCACACCGTAGGCTTGGTGCGTGGAGCAGGGACAGGCCGGACCGGGCTGGCGACGCACACCGTAGGCTTGGTGCGTAGAGCAGGGACAGGCCGGACTGGGCTGGCGACGCACACCGTAGGCTTGGTGCGTGGAGCAGGGACAGGCCGAACCGGGCTGTGGAGACGGATAGGAGACCTGGAGTGAAGAGCGCCCACAACCCGTCCTGGCTGAATGCCTACCCTCACACACTCTGTGTGAGGCATCCGCACAGGACGTACAGGGCGGTGTATCCGTAACCTGGTGGCCTTCTGAAGCCGCCCCTTTTCTGCCTCCGTCAGCCCCGTCGTCCATGCCGTGTGCCCCCCCCTAAAAATTTTCTGGGGTTGCCTCTCGCCTGTCCGACGTTGACCCGTTTGGCGCCGCTGCTCCTCTCTACGGCGCGCCTCCACCGTCTCTTCTCCCGACGCTTCCTCCCATGTCCAGCCCAAGAGCTGCCCCTGGACACGCTGCTTGGTCGTTACATGGTGGGTTCTTCTGTCACGATCGTCGTAATGAACAGACCAAGGCGCAGCGTGATGAACGAACATGTTTAACTTTATTATCTTTAGTGATAATAGAACACAATCAACAAAACAAGAAACGACTCGTGAAGTCCACGGTAACAATGACCGAACACGGAACAAGAACCCACAAACACAAAGGGAAAATAGACAGTATAAATATGGCTCCCAATCAGAGACAACCAACGACAGCTGACACTCGTTGCCTCTGATTGGGAGTCACTCTAGCCAACATAGAAATAAACACAACAGAATTACCAACATAGAAATAAACACATAGAATGAACACACCCTGGCTCAACATATAGAGTCCCAGAGCCAGGGTGTGACAAATCTCAGCTCGTTACCTGTATAAAAGACACCTGGGAGCCAGAAATCTTTCTGATTGAGAGGGGTCAAACACTTATTTCCCTCATTAAAATGCAAATCAATTTATAACATTTTTGACATGCGTTTTTCTGGATTTTTTTGTTGTTATTCTGTCTCTCACTGTTCAAATAAACCTACCATTAAAATTATAGACTGATCATTTATTTGTCAGTGGGCAAACGTACAAAATCAGCAGGGGATCAAATACTTTTTTCCCTCACTGTATACAGTGGGGAGAACAAGTATTTGATACACTGCCAATTTTGCAGGTTTTCCTACTTACAAAGCATGTAGAGGTCTGTAATTTTTATTATAGGTACACTTCATCTGTGAGAGACGGAATATAAAACAAAAATCCAGAAAATCACATTGTATGATTTTTAAGTAATTAATTTGCATTTTATTGCATGACATAAGTATTTGATACATCAGAAAAGCAGAACTTAATATTTGGTACAGAAACCTTTGTTTGCAATTACAGAGATCATACGTTTCCTGTAGGTCTTGACCAGGTTTGCACACACTGCAGCAGGGATTTTGGCCCACTCCTCCATACAGACCTTCTCCAGATCCTTCAGGTTTCGGGCTGTCGCTGGGCAATATGGACTTTCAGCTCCCTCCAAAGATTTTCTATTGGGTTCAGGTCTGGAGACTGGCTAGGCCACTCCAGGACATTGAGGTGCTTCTTACGGAGCCACTCCTTAGTTGCCCTGGCTGTGTGTTTCGGGTCGTTGTCATGCTGGAAGACCCAGCCACGACCCATCTTCAATGCTCTTACTGAGGGAAGGAGGTTGTTGGCCAAGATCTCGCGATACATGGCCCCATCCATCCTCCCCTCAATACGGTGCAGTCGTCCCTGTCCCCTTTGCAGAAAAGCATCCCCAAAGAATGATGTTTCCCACCTCCATGCTTCACGGTTGGGATGGTGTTCTTGGGGTTGTACTCATCCTTCTTCTTCCTCCAAACACTGGCGAGTGGAGTTTAGACCAAAAAGCTCTATTTTTGTCTCATCAGACCACATGACCTTCTCCCATTCCTCCTCTGGATCATCCAGATGGTCATTGGCAAACTTCAGATGGGCCTGGACATGTGCTGGCTTGAGCAGAGGGACCTTGCGTGCGCTGCAGGATTTTAATCCATGGCGGCGTAGTGTGTTACTAATGGTTTTCTTTGAGACTGTGGTCCCAGCTCTCTTCAGGTCATTGACCAGGTCCTGCCGTGTAGTTCTGGGCTGATCCCTCACCTTCCTCATGATCATTGATGCCCCCACGAGGTGAGATCTTGCATGGAGCCCCAGACCGAGGGTCATTGACCGTCATCTTGAACTTCTTCCATTTCTAATAATTGCGCCAACAGTTGTTGCCTTCTCACCAAGCTGCTTGCCTATTGTCCTGTAGCCCATCCCAGCCTTGTGCAGGTCTACAATTTGATTGATTGAGTGTGTGGACAGGTGTCTTTTATACAGGTAACGAGTTCAAACAGGTGCAGTTAATACAGGTAATGAGTGGAGAACAGGAGGGTTTCTTAAAGAAAAACTAACAGGTCTGTGAGAGCCGGAATTCTTATTGGTTGGTAGGTGATCAAATACTTATGTCATGCAATAAAATGCAAATGAATTACTAAAAAATCCCCCATATAAATAACATTCTATTGGTAGCAAGAATTTTATATAATAATTTAAATTGAAAGATTCTATGTTTGGAATCCGGTGTCGTTTTGCGTATCAGTTCATAAACACTATGCCATGGGATCGGTACGTCAAAAATCTCTTCCCAACTATTTTGCAATCTATATGGGACGGCTGTCAATCCTTTGGTCCTTAAATTAAGCTGATATACTTTTTTATTTATCACAGTTTTCCTTAACCAATTATGTTCTTTAATGCAAGGCCGACAGACAAGTTCCTTACTTTCTCCTCCTTCCACTTTCCTCTTCCATTTTTGCGGTAAGGCTGCCAGTGGAAGAAGATCCTTTGATGAAGCTAGATTACACATTACACCCTATTGTCTGTAAGTAGTAGTAGTAGTAGTAGTAGTAGTAGCAGCAGTATCAGTAGTAGTGGTCGTGGTAGTAGTAGTAGTGGTAGTGGTAGTAGTAGTAGTAGTAGTAGTAGTAGTAGTAGTAGTAGTAGTAGTAGTAGTAGTAGTAGTAGTAGTAGTAGTAGTATAGTAGTAGTAGCAGCAGTATCAGTAGTAGTAGTAGTAGTAGTAGCAGCAGTATCAGTAGTAGTGGTAGTGGTAGTAGTAGTAGTGGTAGTGGTAGTAGTAGTATCAGTAGTAGCATAATTAGTAGTAGTAGTAGTAGTAGTAGTACTATACTGGTAACAGGTGTTGCATATTAAATAACTAATTTACATACCATTGGAATGCCAAATTGGATTAGTCCCATCAGTCAATGGCAAGGAAATACAATTACTAGAAGGGACAACGTCCCTCAGACCATGACAATTTGAATGAGAATGTCCATTCTAGTAATTGTATTTCTATGTTACGTTTTCCTCTCGGATAGGCTCACTATAGGTAAGAAACACATCAACCAATTTAGCGATGTTGTTACAAGCCTCTCAAATCGGTCAATATTGGCTATAACAGGTTATAAAGAGAAGAAGAATTAGGGGAGAGAGAGAGAGAGAGAGAGAGAGAGAGAGAGAGAGAGAGAGAGAGAGAGAGAGAGAGACAGAGACAGAGAGAGAGACAGAGAGAGAGAGAGAGAGAGAGAGGAGAGAGAGAGAGAGAGAGAGAGAGAGAGAGGGAAGAGAGAGAGAGAGAGAGAGAGAGAGGGAGAGAGAGAGAGAGAGAGAGAGGAGAGAGAGAGAGAGAGAGAGGGGAGAGAGAGAGAGAGAGAGAGAGAGAGAGAGAGAGACAGAGAGAGAATGTAATGTTTACTGTTAATATTTATTGTTTATTTCACTTTTGTTTACTATCTACTTCACTTGCTTTGGCAATGTTAACATACGTTTCCCATGCCAATAAAGCCCTTAAATTGAATTGAATTGAATTGAGAGAGGGAGGGTGGGAGAGAGAGAGAGAGAGAGAGAGAGAGAGAGAGAGAGAGAGAGAGAGAGAGAGAGAGAGAGAGAGAGAGAGAGAGAGGAGAGAGAGAGAGAGAGAGAGAGAGAGAGAGAGAGAGAGAGAGAGAGAGAGAGAGAGAGAGAGAGAGAGGGGGAAAGTGTTGATGGAAGAGAGACATTGTCAGAGTGAATGGAGAGAGATATCTCCTGAGAGGGAGAGAAATAGGGAGAGAGAGAGGGAGAGAGAGAGACCTCATCATGATTCTTACAATGAGACAGAGGCGGCAACGCATCATAATTCAGCGCTGGGTCTCTCTCCATTCTGCCACAAAGTGCATTATGCACAAACCAGTCTCCTGGAAAACAGGGATCTTGTGATAGCCTGGAGGCCTCAAGGATGCCTTGCCTTGCCACTGCAGCCGTAGAAAAGCACCTTCGGGCACTTGACAGCCACCCATCCTTTTCCCATCGGAATGAGGGAGTTGTTTTTCCGTTCTCTTTTCTGCTCTTGTTGTTTTTGTTCTCTGTTGTTCTCTCTGAAGAGGTTGATCACATCCTCACAGATAAGTCTCACAGACAATGAAACAAAGATCTCTCTCTCTCTCTCTCTCTCTCTGGATTCGATCATAGCATGTAATTACAATCAAAGAGGCCTTATGCGAGGCTCGAAAATCTTATTTCACTTGCTTTTATCCTGCAAAACAATCATTATGATTTGCTAATATTGTAGTAAAAATTCTGCCTTCTCATTCGCTGGTTCTGTACTCATCACCAACTACCAGAATTGCAAAACAAGCATTTATGTGACGCTGCTCAATTTGAATTGGAGTCATGTGGGCAGTGTGAATCAAGGACACACAACAGAGGAATAATCAAAGTTATTTTCCCTGCATTCAATCACCATTCGTTCAGTGTCACGCACTTCACCACTGATAAAATAAGCATTTCCAACAAGCGACCTTCAATAAATTCAATTCCGTCAGGTGAGGAATTTACATCAACTGCTTTAAGAAGTTTTTAATTCACCATATCAACTCTAATTATAAAAATAACCTTTACCATAACACCAGCTCCACCGTGGAACGACAGTAACTTTATCATCAACAGTGGAGGATCCTTTATGGTGTCATGTACCCTTTTGGCCCCCAGTGAGATTGATTAACGCAATCAGAGCCATACTGTAGGCATAAATGAGGTTGAGATTGACACTTCAGTTTATTAGCGCTGTGTTCAAGACTGTAAATGAAGTGGTATAATTAAGATCCATCTCGCTCGCTCTCTCTCTTTCTCTTTCTCTCTCGTTCTCTCTCTCCGCTGTCATAACTGCCCTGCTCTCTGTCTCTCTCCACATTAGCATTATGTATCAAAAGTGTCTTTCTCTCTCTCTCAGAAGTGATTGCCTCCCAGTCCCAGTAAATTGGGATGTCTAATCACAAACATGTAATTGAGTCATTTTCATATTGACATGGCATCTGATTGGTCCCTGCGATGAAGCTATCCCGTTAATTGAGTTTGTCTTAACACTAAACACGTAGAGAGAGAGAGATCGAGAGAGATCGAGAGAGATCGAGAGAGAGATCGAGAGAGATAGAGAGAGAGAAGGACACAAGGAATGGAGAATAATTAGTTACAGGAAGGCCATATACTTTATTGCATCTCTGATTGAATGTTGAATGTATATTGAGGACATTGAAAAGACATTGGAAGATCATCTTCTGACGAGGTAAAACCATATCATGTTGATAGATGATAAAAATAGCTCAAATCAATAAGTTATTTTGAAATATTGGTACCCAGAGCATCATGGGGGGGGGGTAAAGCTATGTCTGCACTGAGGATTCCCCTGGGTCAAATACATATGTCAAATATTGACAACTACTTGAGGTTTGTGGTACAGTGGAACCAATGCCATAGTCCCAAAACTGCAAATCCTAAACTATATGTAAGTATTTGAGGTTATGTATTTGAATCAGATGTGGTGTCAAATCAAATCAAATCAAATGTATTGGTCACATACACATGGTTAGCAGATGTTATTGCAAGTGTAGCGAAATGCTTGTGCTTCTACAGTGCCCTCCACAATTATTGGCACCCCTGTTTAAGATGTGGTCGAGGACTTCCAAAAATTCTCCTTTTTTTTTAAACAACATAGAACCCAATGCAAAAAAAATAGAAAATCCAACCTTTTATTTAAGTACATTACTTTGGTGTAAAAAAAAAAAAAATCACACATTTAGAAAAAAATAAACTTGAAATCATGTGTCCCACAATTATTGGCCCCCCTGGTGTTAATACTTTGTACAACCCCGCTTTTGCCAACAAGACAGCACTTAATCTCCTCCTATAACATTTCCACAAAGATGGAGAACACAGAGAGAGGGATCTTTGACCATTCTTCTTTGCACAATCTTTCTAGATCATCCAGTGGTCATGGGTCCTCTCTTCTGCACTCTCCTCTTTAGCTCGCCCCTCAGTTTTCGATTGGGTTGAGGTCTGGGGACTGAGATGGCCATGGGGAGGACCTTGAGTTTGTGACTGATGAACCATTTTTTTGTGTAGATTTTGCCACATGTTTTGGATCATTATCCTGCTGAAAGACCCAATGACGACCCTTCTTCAGCTTTCCTGGCAGAGGCCATCAGTTTTTTATTTAAAATGTCCTGGTAGTTCAAAGCGTTCGATAATGCCATGCACCCTAACAAGGTTCCCAGGGCCTTTGGAAGAGAAACAGGCCCACAGCATCACAGATCCTCCACCATACTTCACGGTGGGCATGAGGTGCTTTTCGGCATACTCATCTTTTGTTTTACGCCAGACCCACTTAGAGTGTTTTGTTGCCAAAAAGCTCAATCTTAGTCTCATCTGACCAAAGCACACGATCCCAGTTGAGTCCCAGTGCCCGCTTAGCAAACTCCAGACGTTTACGTTGTGTGAGTGTTAGTGATAAAAGGCTTTTTCCTTGCATGCCTCCCAAACAGCTTGTTGGCATGTCGAGAGCGTCTGATAGTTGTGTTTGGAGACTTTGTGACCCAAGATGCCAATCTTTGATGCAATTCTGTGACAGTGAGCTTAGGACTTTTTTTTACTTCTCTTACCATCCTCTTCACTGTGCGTTGTGGCAAGATAAACTTGTGGACCCCCTCTTCCAGCCTTGTTTGTGTCACTGTTCCCAGTTGTTTTAAACTTCTTAAATGATTCCTCTGACTGTAGAGATACGGGCAAGTTAAGGCGAGTGTGCTATTTTCTTGTAGCCATTGCCTGATTTATGAGGGTCGACACAATCTACCTTACTTGAATGGTGTGTTCTCTTGTCTTTGCCATGTTGACAAATGGGTAAGAATTAGGCCTCTGGTGTCACGTCATATTTATACTCCGGGGGCAGGGAAACAGGAAGTCATGAATTACTAATTAAAGTTCCTAAGATACCCTGACCAACTTTAGCAAACTAAACAAACTACAGAAAATATATTTTAAAAAAATCAATTTAAATTTTCAGCGGAATTGTTAGGGGTGCCATAATTGTGGGACACATGATTTCAAGTTTTATTTTTTTCTAATGTTGTGATTTTTTTTTAACCACCAAGTAATGTACTTAAATAAAAGGTTGGATTTTTCTAATTTTTTGCATTTGGGTTCTATGTTGTTTTAAAAAAAAGGAGAATTTTTGGAAGTCCTCGACCCATCTTAAACAGGGGTGCCATAATAGTGGAGGGCCACTGTAGTTCCGACAGTGGCCGCAATATCTAGCAAGTAATATCTAACAGTTATAGCAACAAAACCTAATACACACAAATCTAAGTAAGAATGGAATAGAATAATAAATATATGGGATGAGCAATGTCATTGTCAGAGCGGCATAGGCTAAGATGCAATAGATAGTATAGCATACAGTAAATATACATATGATATGGTAATGCAAGATATGTAAACATTATTAAAGTGACTAGTGTTCCCTTTATTAAAGTGCCAGTGATTTTCAGTTTGTATGTAGGCAGCAGCCTCTCTGTGCTAGTGATGGCTGTTTAACAGTCTGATGGCCCTTGAGACAGAAGCTGTTTTTCAGTCTCTCGGTTCCAGCTTTGATGCACCTGTTTCTCGGCCTTCTGGATGATAGCGGGGTGAACAGGCAGTGCTCGTTTGGTAGTTTGTCCTTGATTATCTTTTTTGTGCGATCGCACCCACCCTATGGAGAGCCCTGGTGTTGTGGTGTGCCGTTGCCGTACCAGGCGGTGGATAACAGCCCGACAGGATGCTCTCACAATTGTGCATCTGTAAAAGTTTGTGAGGGTTTTAGGTGACAGACCAATTTCTTCAGCCTCCTGAGGTTGAAGAGACGCTGTTACGCCTTCTTCACCACACTGTCCTGTGTGGGTGGGGACCATTTCAGTTTGTCAGTGATATGTACGACCGGGAACTTAAGACTTTTTAACCTCTCCACTGCTGTCCCGTCAATGTGATAGGGGGGTACTCCCTCTGCTGTTTCCTGCAGTCCAACAATCATCTCCTTTGTTTTTTGACGTTGAGTGAGAGGTTATATTTTCCCTGGGCACCTACACTCCCAAGAGCCCTCACCTCCTCCCTGTAGGCTGTCTCTTCGTTGTTGGGTAATCAAGCCTACTAACTGTTGTGTCGTGTCCGCAAACTTGATGATTGAGTTGGAGGCGTGCCTGGCTACGCAGTCATGGGTGAACAGGGAGTACAGGAGGGGGCTGAGCACATACCCTTGTGGGCCCCCAGTGTTTGAGGTATCAGCGAAGTGGAGATGTTGTTTCTTTACCTTCACCACCTGGGGCGGCCCGTCAGGAAGTCCGGACCCCAATTGCACAGGGCGGGTTTCAGACCCAGGGCCTCAAGCTTGATGATGATCTTGGAGGGTACTATGGTGTTGAATGCTGAGCTAAAGTCAATGAACAGCATTCTTACAACGGTATTCCTCTTGTCCAGATGGGATAGAGCAGTGTGCCAGTGTGATGGGCGATTGCATCGTCCTGTGGACCCTATTGGGGCTGTATGCAATTGAAGTGGGTCTACGGTGACAGGTAAGGTGGAGGTGATATGATCCTTGACTAGTCTGTCAAAGCACTTCATGATGACAGAAGTGAGTCAACAGGCTGTGCCATTTGGGACACTGCTACGGGGCGATAGTTATTTAGTTCAGTTACAACAGAATCCAAGATGGGCGTAAAGCAGTGCGGTCGTGTTTTCCTGTATGTCCTCATGTAATAGCTGTTTTATATTGTTTTTTTTGTCTTTATCGTTATAATATTTCTCAATCTCAACTTTCATCCTTTAACTAAATATACTTTCCTGCAACCCCGCCTCACCCAATGTGGAAAACGGATTCTATTATTTTATTTATACCTTCTTATCTAGAACCTCCGGCTGAAACTAGCCAGCTAACCAGCTACTTGCTATTAAGCCCCCGTTAGCGGTCTTCCCATTGTCCTGGCCTTGCACTACCTACCAGCCAGCTCTAGCCTGGACAATTATTATCGGCCAGCCTGCCATCGCGCTATCGAGCCAGAGCATATCGATTTTTCTGCCGAATCACTTGAATCACTGGACCCTAACACCGGATCATCGCAACTAGGCTAGCTGCAACCGAATGGCTGTTGTTGTTGTTGGCTAATCACCACTGTCCCGAAGCAAGCCCCAGTTAGCCTTGAGCTAGCCTCGAGCCGGCCCTCTCCCGGTTATACTACCTCTCTGTCAACGGAACTGACAAACGGACAAAAGACCTCCTATGTGGTGACGCGGAGCCCCCGCCGATTCATCACGACTGGTCTGCCGACGTAATCGTCTGATGGGGTTTCAATAGGCTTGCGACGACCACGAAGATCCTTCTGCTAGCCCCGTGCCCTGCCAACACACGCAATCACAGCCGTGCCTCCTGCTCGCCTGTGCCTTAAGCAGCCACTGAACTGCTCCCCCCAGGACTCACCTATTGCTGTTCACGTGGACCCTTATGATCACTCTGCTACACAGCTGATGCTGCTGGACTGTTCCTTTATATACGGTACCGGTCCATCCTGTTTTTATCTGTTTAGCCTCAGCTCAACTTTCGTCGCCATTACCAGCTGTTGTCTTTAGCTTCCTCTCATCAATAACACCTGTGATTGCTTTATTTGCCTCTCTCCCATGTCATATGCTTGACTATTGCTGTTTCGGTTAGTTCTTATTGTACTATTCACTGTAGAAGACCACAGTCCCACTCAAAAAAAAAACATGCCTCAATAGCTCCTTTGTCCCACCCCCCCCCACACGCGGGGCGAGACCCCGGCTCATCGTTGCCTCCAGTGATGCTATCTCTTCATCATCGTTACCCAACGCTTAGGTTTACCTCCCACTGTACTCATATCCTTCCATATCTTTTGTCTGTACATAATGCCCTGAATCTATTCTACAACGCCCGGAAATCTGCCCCTTTTTATTCTCTGTACCCAACGCACTAGAAGACCAGTTTTCTTAAAAGCCTTTATCCTTATCTTTATTCTATTCCTCCTCTGTTTCCCTGGTGATGTAGAGGTTTAACCCCAGGCCCTGTAGCCCCCTGTATCACTCTACTCCCCAGGCGCTATCATTTGTTGACTTCTGTAACCGCAAAGGCCTTGGTTTCTTGCATGTTAACATCAGAAGCCTCCTCCCTAAGTTTGAGTTATTCACTGCGTTAGCACACTACGCCAACCCCTGATGTTCTAGTAGTGGTCTGAATCCTGGCTTAGGAAGGCCACCAAGGATTCAGAATGTCCATTCCAACTACAACATTTTTTCTGTCTAGATAGCAACTGCCAAATGGGGCGGAGTTGCATCTACTGTAGAGATATCGCCTGCAGAGCTCTATCATACTATCCAGGTCTGTGCCCAAACAGTTTTGAGCTTCTACTACTTCTAAAAATCCACCTTTCCAGAAATAAGTCTCTCTCACTGTTGCCGCTTGCTACAGACCCCCCTCAGCCCCCATCTGTGCCCTGGACACCATAATGTGAATTGATTGCCACCCCATCTATCCTCAGAGTTCGTATTGCTTGGTGACCTAAACTGGGATAGGCTTAATACACCCAGTCCCGTCCTGCAATCTAAACTAGATGCCCTCAATCTCACACAAATGATCAAGGAACCTACCAGGTAGCAAACCCTAAATCCGTTAACATGGGCACCCTCATAGATATCATCCTGACTATTTTACCCTCTAAATACACCTCCGCTGTCTTCAACCAGGATCTCAGCGATCACTGCCTCTTTGCCTGCGTCCGTATGGGTCCGCGGTCAACGACCACCCCTCATCACTGTCAAACGCTCCCTAAACACTTTTACGTCAGCGGCGGGCCTTTCTAATTGACCTGGCCCAGGTATCCTGGATGGATATTGACCTCATTCCGTCAGTAGAGGATGTCCTGAAAGTTCTTTAAAGTGCTTTCCTCTCCATCTCTAATCTTAAATAGCATGCCCCATGTCAAAAATTCAGAACTAAGAACGATATAGTCCCCTGCTTCACCCAGACATGACTTCCCTTGACCAGCACAAAAAAACATCCTGTGCGTACTGGCTTAGTCATCGAACAGCCCCCACGATATGCATACTTTTCAGGTAAGTCAGGAACCAATATACACAATCAAGTTAGGAACGCAAAGGCTCAGCTTTTTCAACAGAAATTTGCATCCTGTTCCACTGACTCCAAAAAGTTTTGGGAGCACTGTAAAGTCCATGGAGAATAAGAGCACCTCCTCCCAGCTACCCACTGAGGCTAGGAAACTCTGTCACTACCGATAAATCTACGATAATCGAACATTTCACAAGCTTTTGCTATGGCTGGCCATGCTTTCCATCTGGCTACTCCTACCCCGGGCCACCAGCTCTGCACCCCCCCCCCCCCCCCCCCCGATTCTCCTTCGCCCAAATTTCAGAAAGCCTGATGTTCTGAAAGAGCTGCAAATCTGGACCCCCTACAATCGCAACTGGGCTAGACAATCTGGATCTTTTCTTTCTTCTAAATTAAGCCGCCGAAATTGTCGTAACCCCCGATTACCAGCCTGTTCAACTGTCTTTCGTATCGTCTGAGATCCCCAGAGATGGAAAGCTATGCCGCGAGTCATCCCTCCTCTTCAAAAGGGGGTGACACTCTAGATCCAAACTGTTACAGACCTATATCCATCCTGCCCTGCCTTTCGAAAGTATTTGAAAGCCAATTTAACAAACAGATCACCGACCGACCATTTTCGAATCCCACCGTACCTTCTCCGCTATGCAATCTGGTGCACCTCAGCCACGCTCAACGATATTACAACCGCGATCAATAAAAGACAAACAGTACTGTGCCAGCCGTCTTCATCGACCTGGCCAAGGCTTTCCGACTCCGTCAATCACCGCATTCTTATTGGCAGACTAAATAGCCTTGGGTTTCTCAATGACTGCCTCACCTGGTTCACCAACTACTTCTCAGATAGAGTCCAATGTTGTCTGTGCAGTCTCTATGGGGTGCAACAGGTTTCATTTCTCGGGCCGACTCTTATTCTTCTGTGTTATATCAATGATGTCGCTCTGTGCTGCTGTGACTCCAGATCCACCTCTATGCATGCACGACAAACCATTTTGGTATACATTTTGGTATACGGCATTCTGGCCCTTCATTGGACACTGTGTTAACAAACCTTCCAAACGAGCTTCAATGCCATACAGCACTTCGTCCGTAGCCTCCAAGCTGCTCTTCACGCTAGTAAAACTAAATGCATGCTCTTCAATCGAAACGCTGCTTGCACCCGCCCGCCCCGACTAGAATCCCTACTCTCCGGCGGGTCTGACTTAGAATATGGGACACTATAAATACCTAGGTGTCTGTGTTAGACCGTAAACTCTCCTTCCAGACTCACATTTAGCATCTCCAATCCAAAGTTAATCTAGAATCCGGCTTCCTATTTTGCAACAAAGCTCCTTCACTCATGCTGCCAAACATGCCCTCGAAAATGGACTATCCTACCGATCCTTGACTTCCGCGATTTCATTACAAATAGCCTCCAACACTCTACTCAGCAAAAATTGGATGTAGTCTATCACAGTGCCATCCGTTTTGTCACCAAGCCCCATATACTAACCCCACCATTGTGACCTGTACGCTTTCGTTGGGCTGGCCCTCACTACATAATACGTCGCCGACCCACTGGCTCCAGTCATCTATAAATCACTGCTAGGCAAATTCCACTTTATCTTATAGCTCATTGGTCACCATAGCAACACCCACCCGTAGTATGTTGGCTGCTCCAGCAGGTATATCTCACTGGTCATCCCCAAAGCCAACACCTCCTTTGGCGCCGCCATTCCTTCCAGTTCTCTGCTGCCAATGACTGGAACGAACTGGCAAAATCTCTGAAGCTGGAGACTCTTATCTCCCTCACTAACTTAAGCCTCAGTTGTCAGAGCAGCTTACCCGATCACTGCACCCTGTACACAGCCCATCTGTAAATTAGTCCACCCAACTACCTCATCCCCATATTGTTATTTATTTTTGCTCATTCACCACAACCAGTATCTTCTATTTGCACATCATCTTCTGCCCACATCTAATCATTCCAGTGTTAATACTAAATTGTAATTATTTTGCACTATGGCCTATTTATTGCTAACCTCCCATACTAACTACATTTTGGCCCCACACCTGTATATATTATTTTCTATTGTGTTATTGACTGGACATTTTGTTTATCCCATATGTAAACTCTGTGTTGTTGTTGTTTTTATTGCACTGCTTTGCTTTATCTTGACCAGGTCGCAGTTGTAAATGAGAACTTGTTCACTACTGCCTACTGGTTAAATAAAGGTGAAATAAAAAATCAAGAAATAAACTTTTGCATTCTTGGGTACAGGAACAATGGTGGCCATCTTGAAGGCATGTGGGCGACAGCAGACTGGATAGGAAGAGATTGAATATGTCCGTAAACAGCACCAGCCAGCTGTTCACTGCACAAGTGTGTGACGTGTATCAAGGTGAAGGGCTGAGGTGTGTCTTCACAGGGGAGTGGAGATGAAGTAGGCCCGTAACCTAATGATGACAGCTGGAGCAGTGTGGGTGTTCCTAAAGTTGATTTCACATCCTCCGATCGCAGGGATTCCAAGTTTGCCTCGGGTTGGAACCGATACAAAGTTATGCCAGCACAAAAAAAACCCTACTCTACCTCCCTCCTTTTTAAAGGGATAGTTCAACAAAAATGAAATGCGTATATTAGTTTTTCTTACCTTGAAACCGTCTAATGGGTAAAGGCAAGACTGCAGTCCACACTTTGGGTTTCGTTAACTAGAACATTGCCATTAACGCTAATATTACATAAACATGTTATTTCGCTGAACTGTCCCTTTAAAACCTCAACTTTATCGAAGTTTCCTCAGCTCATCGCACTCTGTTTAGTTTTTGCTGTGATGTGATAAATCCCCGGCGGTCCCTGTTTAGATTTGTAGTCCCTCCACTTCGCCCCAGTTATGAACTCAGGATGAGCGACACAATCTAATATTTCCCCCCTAAACTATGAATAATGTCAGACAAGCGAGCCGAGAGATATCAAAGCAGAGGAATATTAAGCGGCAAAACTCAATTTTGACCCACAGGGGAAAATTCTGTTTATATGGGGGGGTAGGAAGCCACAGATTTGCCAGCCATGGTTGTATTGACCATATTCGGCGACGGTGGTGGCAGTATCAATTCCTTTTGTCTGGGGCTGCAGCCAATCGAGCCAGGGCGATAAGGCCCTTAAGTGGCCTTCCCTGGTGTCACACCTTGTCCATCAGCCTCTATTAGGGGGGGAACAGGGCTTTCTATTATGGGGGTTCCTGACCACCTCCTGAAGTGGTCAGCCAGATCTGAACACAATCAGACCACAACAGCAACTTTTGTGTGTCTAGACCCGTCTTTTCAATGTGATCTTCATATTCTGATAGCAGAAGTCGCATGTAAGTATCAAGTGTAGACACGACCAAGATACTCTGTCCTTAGGTTTTTGTAAGTGGGGGGGGGGCCTACTCCGATTCAAAGGTAATTGTAAGTAAGTGGATGTAAATGTCCCATAATACATTACAGCTACCTCTCCCTCTCTTCTCCCCTCTGTGAATATGACTAAACCTGAGTGATAGAGAGGAAAGAGAGAAGAAAGAAAAAAGAAAGAGGGGAGGGGACGTACAGGGTAGTGCAACATGTCAGAATCCGAGTGCTCGAGTGTCAGATTGTGCAATTGAGAGACGACGCGTTAAAATGCACGTCACCTCCCCTCTCGTCGCCCTAGAGTGAGAGAATGCGATAACAATCACACTCTTGACAAAACAATCATCTCTTCTGTCATTCCCGGCCACAGGCTGACACTTCGTATGTCAAGGCTCTAGCACCCACTGTTTCATTCTGTCTCCATCTCCCTCCCTCCCTTCTCCTTCTCCTTCTCCGTCTTCCCCACCTGGCCATCACAGTAATTAACTGTTTCCACCATTTCCCCTGTGACACTGAGGTAAGACTGATGTGCCACGCCCACTCCTCTGTGGCCGAAAGAGAGGGAGGAGAGAGGGAGAGAGAGAGAGAAATAAAAAGAGAGAGTGGGACGGGGAGAGAGAGAGAGAGAGAGAGAGAGAGAGAGAAGAGGAGAGAGAGAGGCGAAGAGACAGACAGACAGACAGACAGACAGACAGGACGAGACAGACAGACCACAGACAGACAGACAGACAGACAGACAGACATACGACAGACAGACAGACAGACAGACGGACAGACAGACAGACAGACAGACAGACGACAGACAGGAAGACAAAGGCCTGACAGAGAGCGAGAGAGAGAGACAGAGACAGAGAGAGGAGAGCGAGAGAGAGAGAGAGAGAGAGAGAGAGATAGAGGAGAGAGAGAGAGAGAGAGAGAGAGAGAGAGAGAGAGAGAGAGAGAGGAAGCAATAGTTCGACTCCTGAGCGATCGATGCTCAATCGCTGGAGAACTCTTTCCCCCTGTTTTTTTTGCCAATTCAACACATGATTAAAGCAGTGGGGCAATTACGATTCATCTCGGAGGAAGAACTCAAGAAATGTAAGAATCAATCCATTTATGAGCTCCCTCTCCCTCTCTCTCTCTCGCTCCTTCTGCCCCCTTCCCCAAAGCAGCAGTGGCATATACCACAGAGGCTGGTGAGAGGAGGACGGCTCATAATAATGGCTGGGGATGGAGTGATGGAATGGTATTAAACTCAATGGAAACCACGTGTTTGATGTGTATCATTCCAGTATATTCCGTTCTAGGCAATTACAATGCGCCGTACTCCCAAATTAAGGTACACCAGCCGCTGTGGCCTATACAGTAATACACTCAGTAGATACTTTGACTTATCTTGTTTGTCTTGATTTATGTCCGTCCCATTGGTCCACAGGCAGATTCCCTGTTGACTACTGAAGCTGTGTATCTTAACTGAACGATTCAGGTGTTTAGTTTTGATTATCACACTTTTGCTAAATGGGATATAGAGGGTGAAAGAACGAGGGTACTGAGGGGACGGGGGGCGTCTACACTGTCTACACTAGAACGTTTTTGCAATTATGGCTGTTTAGAACGGAACTAGTGCAGGTCCAAGTCATTTAAGTGAGCCCTGGTTGTGGGTCATTAAACCAAGTGTATAATGTCCCAGGATTAATTAAGGCCTGATGTCTGATGATGGGGCTGTGGGTTGAGATTGGAGAGAGATAGGACGGGCTGGGGAATTGGAGTTCTTCAGAGAACCAGGCGTAAACCTAGAGAAGGAATATAATGTGAAATTATCTCCCCACAGAGAAGGAATAAAACACACAGGCAGACAGGCAGGAAAACAGGCAGGCGGAAGACAGGTATATAGGAAAGACAGCATGCAGGAAGACATGGCAGGAAGACAGGCATGTGCAGGAAGACAGGTAGATAGGAAGACAGGCAGGCAGGAAGGACAGGCAGGAAGACAGCATGAAAACCAGGCATGAAACCATGCATGAAGACAGTCCGGAAAACAGGAACAAGGGGCCAGGGGAGACAGGGCATGAAGAACAGGCCTGAGACTATTCAGTCAGGAAGACAGGCTGGTAGGCAGTCAGGAAGAACAGGCAGGAAGACAGGCAGGCAGGTTAGACAGGCCGGTAAAACAGGCATGCAGGAAAGACAGGCAGAGAAAACCGGCAGGCAGTAAAGACAGGCAGGAAAACAGGCCAGGCAGGAGGGCAGAAGACAGGCAGGAAAACAAGGCAGGGCTAGGAAGGCAGGCAGGAAGACAGGGGCAGGCAGGCACACAACTGCTCTGAACAAGCACAAGCAAATAACAACAAATATCCTAGAAATTTATCTCTGGTCTTGTTTTTTCCCTCTTCTCGATCCGCCTCTCTCTCTCCTTCTTTCTCTCTCCCCTCTCTCTCTCCCTCTCTTTCTCTTTCTCCTCCATCTCCTTCTTTCCTCTATCCCCTTTTTCTTCTCTTCTTTCTCTCTCCTCTCCTCTCCTCTTCTCCCTCCTCTTTCCTCTCTCTTCTCTCGTCTCTCTTTTCCTCTCCCTCGTTCTCTCTTCCTCTTTTTCCCCCCCCTCCTCTCTTCTGTCTCTCTCTCTCTTTCTCTCTCCTTTCATCTCTCTCCTCTTCTTTCACTCCTCTCTCTTTCTCCTCATCTCCCTCTCCTCTCCGTCTCCTCTCCTCCCTCCCTCTTTTCTCTCTCTCTCTCTCTCTCTCCTCATCCTCTCCTCATCTCTCTCTCCACTCCCTTCTTTGCTCTCCTCCACTCTCTCTCTCTTCGCTCTTCTCTCTCCTCTCTCTTCCTCCTGCCTCTTCCTCCGCTCTCTCTCTCTTTCTCCCTCAGGGCTCTCCTCTCTCTCCCTCCTTCTCTCGTCTCTCTTTCTCGTCTCTCTCTCCTCCTCTCTCTCCCTCTTCATCTTCGCTCTTCTCCTCTCCCACTTTTTTGCTCTCTCCCTCTCCTCTCCTCTCTCCATCTTCTCTCTCCCTCTCAAGAACCCCGTTCTCCGTCCTCTTCCTCTCCTCTTCCTCTTCGGCACGCCCCTCCCTCCTCTCTCTATTCTCTCCTTTCTCTCTCCTCTCTCGTCTCGTCTTCTCTCTCTCTCTCTGACTCTCCTCCTCCCTCTCATCTCTTCTCTCTCCTCAACTTCAACTCTCCCTCCTCTCTTCTCCGTCTCCTCTCTCTCCTCTCTCTCCTCCCTCTCCTCTCTCTCACCTCTCTCTCTCGCTCTCTCTCTCCTCTGTTCTCTCTCTCCTCTACCCCGCCGTCTCTCTCCTCTTTCTCTTCTTTCTCTCCCCTCTCTCTCTCTCTCTCTCTTCTGCTAACATCTCTCTCTCCCTATCCTCTCTTTCCTCCAGTCGTCCTCTCAATCTCTCTTCCCCCTCCCACCATACTTTACCTTCTTCATCTTCGTCTCTACGCAATTACTTCTCTTTCTCCCCTCGGTCTTTTTTCATCCCTTATTCTCTCTTGCATCTCCTCTCTCCTCCTCTCTTGCTTACTCTCCTTCTCCTCCTCTCCCTCACCTCTTGCTCTCTCTCCATCTCTCTCTCTTTCTTCTTCCTCTCCTCTACGTCCTCTCTCTCTTCTTTCCATCAAGTTTATTTACTCTCTCCTCATTTCCTTCCCTGACTACTTTCTCCTTTTCCTCTTCCTTCTCTTCTCCTCTCCTCTCCTTTTCGTTCGCGTCTTCTTTCTCTCCTCTCTCTCGCATTTCTTTCCTCTCTCATCCGTTCCCTTCTTCTCCGTCCTAACCGATCTCTCTCATCTCCTCTTTCCTTACATCTTTCTCTCTCTATCTCTTCACTCCTCATCTTCTTCTCTCTTCCTCCCTTCTCCTCCTCTTCGTTTCTCCCCTCCTCCTCTCTCTCTCTCTCTCCCTTCTCTCTCTCCCCTCTCCTCTCCATCTCCTCTCTCTCCCTCCTCTTGTCAGCTCCCCTCTCTTGCTCTCTCCTCTCTCCTCTCACTCTCTCTCTCATCTCATCCTCTCTCTCTCGCTCTCCTTCTTCTGTCTCATCCCTCTTTCTTGTCCTCCACTCCTGATCTTTTCTCAATTTCTCACTCTCTTCTCTCCACTTTCTTCTCTTTACACTCTCGTCTCTCTTCTCGTTCTCCTTCTCTCCCCGTCTCTCTCTTTCTCTCTCTCTCTCTCTCTCTCCTCTCCTCTCCTCATCGTCCTCTCTGTCTCTCTCTCTCCCTTCTCCGTGCGAAGCTTCCTCTCTTCTCTTCTCCCTCCTCTCTCTCTCTCTCCCCTCCTCCAACCTCTCTCCTCTCTTCTCCCGTCTTCCTTCTTCTCTCTCCTCTCGCTACTCTCCTCTCTCTCTCCCTCCTCCTCCTCTCTCCCTCCCTCTCTCGTCTGTCCTCTCTTCCCTCTCGCTCTCCTCTTTCTCGTCCTTCCTGCCTCCCTTCTCTCTCCTGCTCTCTCTTCTCCTCTCTCTCCTCTGCTCTCCTTTCATCCCTCTCTCTCTCTCGTCTGCTTCCTCTCTCCCTCTCTCTCTTCTCCGTCTTCTCTCCTCGCATCTCAAGAATCTCTCTCTCTCCTCTCAGCTCTCTCCTCTCTCGCGTCTCCTCTCGTGACTCTCTCTCCTCCCTGCTCTCTCCCTCGCTCTCTTCCCTCCTCTCTGTCCTTCCGCTTCTCTCTTCCTCTCTCTCACTGCTCTCTCCTCTCTTCTTCTCTCCTCCTTCTTCTCCTCCTCCCTCTCCTCTCTTCTCTCTCATCCTGCTTCTCTTCGTCGGGTCCTGTCGGGTCCTCTCTCTCTCTCATCTCTCTCTCTTTCTCTCTCCCTCCCCCTCCTCGTTCTCATCTGCTCCCTCCCCCTCCTCGTTTCCCTCTTGCTCTCTGCTCATCTCTCATCTACAGAGTCTGTCAAGTTTTCACCCCCTTTTGCATCTCTGGCAGTGAGCAACTTCGAAGTAGGGACACTTCACATTCTGTCAACTATTATGGTTTTTCATCCAAGCTTGACGTGCGAAAGTGCCGGTGGCTGGCGGGCGGCTTCATTTCTAATATCTGAGCCCTGGACGCCTGGCAATCGAGGAGAGACTGCGCTGTCAATATGTTATTTTAAATGAATTTGAGTGAACATAATCTCATGGTCTTGGCATTATCAAGTATATTTCTACAGACGCAGTTTCTATATTGCCATTTTGGGTTTAGTCAAGCTTTGATTTTCCACTAAGAGATTCAATACGGGCTTTGGCATTCAGGGCCCGGGTCACTACTCCTCGCTCAAGCTTCTTAGCGCTGCATCATAGATGGCTGTCTCCTCAAACCGTAACACTATGAGTAAACATGGTTGGAGGGGCTCTACAATCAAAAGCTGAGGAACCGGCTGACATCGACAATTGAGGAAGGAGCGCGGGCTAGTAAATGAATCGAGTCGAGTCGGCGGTTCAAGCATCCAGTCTCTGTAGCAAATTTTTGCTTTTTAAATAAGGATCAGTGTCTGGGATGAATTGCTATGTAATGTTTAAAAAACAGGATACGGATGCAGCCAGGGACGTATCGTGTCTTTCTTGGCGTATTCCTCTGAGACTGTGTGGGGCTTACTGGATGGTCCTGGTTTACTCTCTGCGTACCTGTGGTCTGTTTCCTTCTTTCTGGCTTACTGATGGTCTCTGTTGACCTCTGGCTTACTTATGGTCTGTTAACGGGTCTCTAGAGGTCTGATGGTCTGTTCACGACTCTGAAAAGTCTTTCCTTCTGCTTACTGATGGGTCTGTTTCGCTTGGCTAACTGTGGTCTGTTTATATCCTGTGGCTAACTGGGGTTCTGTTTACACTCTGGCTTACTGATGGTCTTTTGCACCTTCTGGCTTACTGATGTCTTGTTTAAGGCGCTCTGGGCTTCTGATGTCTGTCACCTCTGGCTAACTGCTGGTGCTGTTTAACCTTTGCTACTCTGATAATCGTTTCCCTCTGCTACTGATGGTCTGTTACTGGGCTTACTGATGGTCTGGTCACCCGCTGGCTAACTAGAGGGTCTGTTTACTTGGTAACTGAAATCTGTTTACCTCTGTGCTAACGGTATGGTCTGTTTCCGCTTGGTAAATGATAATCGTTTACCTCTGGCTAACTGATGTCTGTTTACCTTTGGCTAACGATAATCTTCGTTCACCTCTGGCTAACGATGGAAGAGTGTTTGGCATATAAAAAGGAAGAGCATCATTGGGTGTCCTCTATATAAACGCATTGGTCCAAATGTCGTAGTTTGAGAGCCAGATTATAGAGATATACATTATGAGATATAGCCTTCAATTATGGCATTGTTGTCGCAATATGCCAATAACGCAACGCTCTGCTGCAGAGCAAAGTAGGGAGAGACTTAGAGAGCACTTGATGTATGTACAGAGAGCGCAGCGATTTCTACTCACCGGTGCGCATTCTCAGAATGCCTGCATAGCTAGATCCTATGGGTACTATGCACAATGAATTTTGATGAGGCCCAAAACAGCAGCGCCAAGCATAATCTTTCCAATTCACAAAAAACCCTCATTGTTTTTTTCCATGGGCTCCATTTCTGTTATCAATCTCCATTAAAACACATGCATTTCGGATGGATATTAAGGTCCATCTAATGCTCCCGCCGACGCTGTTTCGACAACGGGCGATCGTAGGGGGGTTGGACTTGGTTTTTAAACGCTGCCCATAAAGAAGAGGTGCCTGATCTGATTGAAGTGTTACCTGTATATTCTAGGTAATCGCCTCTGTGTCAACAACAACAGGAACACGTGCCTCGATAGAGACGACTGTAATTCTCTCTGCCACGGGGAAAGACTGACTCGCCCCTCTCGCCATAAGAGGCTTGGTTGAGTATGTTTTGATAAAGTCTATATCTGGGCCCTGGTAAACAGCAAAGGCATATGCTGGAGTGGCTCATGCCGCAAATTATCTCACTTACCTCAGGCTCGCTTGGCCTGTCTACGCCGCTCGCCTGTCTATCACGGCCACTCTCCCAAAACATTATTTTACACTCTAAAAATGTATGTGAGGATAGAGATCCCCACGGTTATGTCCTCTTGTATTGGTGTATAACCGAGAATGTGTTCTCAAGTACGCACAAACAAGGCACTGCATGTGTTTGTAGCGGCCTAGCCGGCCACGCCGAGTTCATATTGATACTCATTTAATTTGGTTTGGAGCGCAGTAGGAAACAGGACAGCGTTTCCAATACACTGTTCTTTTTTTTTAGCTCTCACAGAGAGACACGCAGTAGAAGAGTAGACCGAAAGAGCATGAGAGACAGTACACACACATCAGAGTAGTATCAAGAGAGAACACCAGAGAGACACAGAGAGATGAGATGAGACAGCCAGAGAGACCACAGTAGACAGAGAGCAGGGAGAGACAGGAGAGTAGGAGACCACAGAGTTCAGGACAGAGAGAGAGAGGAGACAGAGAGACAGATGTAGAGAGACACAGAGACAGAGACTACAGAGGGTAGTAAGGAGGAGTAGATCCAACAATAGAGAGAGACACAGAGTACAGAGTATGCAAGAGAGAGAGAGAGAGAGAAGAGAGAGAGAGATATAGAGAGAGGTTAGAGAGAGAGAGGCGAGCAGAGACATGAGTGACTATGTTAGGAGAGAGAGATGAGAGGAGAGAGAGAGGAGACACAGAGAGCAGAGATCAGAGAGAGGAGAGAGAACAAGAGAGCGGAGAGATCACAGAGACAGTAGAGAGATGGAGAGAGATCAGCAGAATAGAGAGGAGACAGAGTACAGAGGGAGCGAGTGAGATGCCGAAGAGAAGATTGAGATAGACAACAACTTTACATTGCACTGGCTGTATATGTCTTGGTCTCTTGTGTGCATCATCAGTTGCATAGTTGGTGAAACGTGGGATTTTAATTTGTTTTCCTGCTGGAATGTGATGTCTAGAAAGGTCAGCGGGGAAGTTGAAAGGGTGCCAGCATACGGGGGCTGACGGTAGACACATGCACACCGACATGCCACATGTTACAGACGTTAGCGCTAACATCAAGGCACCTAGCACCTGGAGTAGAAGAGAGAGGAGAAGGAGAGGAGAGAGAGAGAGAGAGAGAGAGAGAGTAGAGAGATGAGATGACGAGAGAAGAGATGTGAGAGAGAGCAGAACGAGGAGTTAGTAGAGAGAGAGAGAGAGAGAGAGAGCAGAGAGAGAGAGCAGAGAGTAGAGTAGTAGTAGTGAGAGAGAAGAGAGAGAGAGAGACCGAGAGAGAGAGACGAGAGAGAGCGCGAGAGATAGAGAGAGAGACGAGAGAGAGGAGAGAGTAGTAAGCATCTTAGAGATATTATCAGTCGTAGGGGGGGGGGGAAAGAGACGTAGGAGTAGAGATGTTAGAAGATGAAAAAAAAAAGGAAGAGAGTCACAAGGAGGAAAGGGCTGCAGGAACAAATAACTCGTCAGTGCGCCGCATGCGTTCAATAGTCTTTATCCCTGTGGTGGGACCCTCTTAACCAACAAGGAAGTGTGTTACCAGGATCACAGGCCTGTTTAAGCCCCTCCCACCCAACAATGGAACTGTGTACAGGATTGGATCATCAGGCCTGTTTGTTTGACCCTCTTAACGCCAACAGAGGAAGTTTGTACAGGATCATGAGCTTGTTTGGGTGCCCTCTAACCCTCAGGCATAGGAAACGTGCATGTACAGGATTCAGAGCGTATTTGGTGCCCTCTTACCCTAACAAGGAAGTGGTAGTATCAGGATGCATAAGCTATATATGTGTGCCTGCTGCTGGCTCCAACATAGGAAGTGTGTAAGAGTATCACAGCAGGCATGTTTGTTGTTGTGGGGACTGAACACATCCTGGGGTCCCGCTGGGAGCCTCAATCCCAAGCACAAAAAATTCACTCCAGCAGTATTTGGGAATTAGGTGATAATCAGAAACCCTCCTACTTGATGGAATACTAGCAACTACGATGGTGACAGCTCTGTCACTAAGCCTGCTCTACCAACGTTAGCGAACATACTGTAGGGAAGTGATGGTAAAAGTGTTGTGTGGCATCCGGCCAATGGCAACCCTTATGCGGCCTGATATATGCAGGTACTGCGAGCGTTTGACGCAGAGCGCTATGGGGTTCTAGACTCTAGCCCTATGGGTCTTAGACCATTTACTACAGTTATATCCGCTAAAGGAGGGTTATAACCCTCAGTGTATACCTAACTTACAGTGTACACCATTATACCCACATTATTATCTCAAACACATGCTCTCTCTATTGAAAGGAGCTATGGTTTGTGAGGGGGATACTACCAGTCTCTAACTGCCTAAAAAGTAAAAAAAAAACAAATGTACAAACATCTGTAGTCCGCACACACCATTAAAAGGAAAGATCAGGACAGACATCAGGCTAGACGCAGTAGCCTTGAGTGGTGTCCTGATGGGGCAGGCAGGCATCTGATAGCCATTTTTTAACGAGGCGGTAAAGTATCCCCTCCCTTCTGCCGCCCTCCCAGTCTCCTCATCTGCCTGTATGTGGTGGTGTGAGTGATGGTCTAGCGCATTATAGGTCCCCCCCAACAACGCAACTCCCCCTCGTCAGTCAGGGTTAAGTAATGTGTCATACTACCAGGGCGCCTGTAGTGTTGCTGGGATGTGGCTTCACTGGCCAGGCCGGCTAATCTGCACCACAGTTAAATATATGCATGAGCCGTCCCATTGCGGAACTTTAATGGGTGCGCTTATAAACGCTCCCTTCCTTCCTCTTTCGTACAAACAAGACCCACGACGTAACCTACGTGCGTCTAAGACATGACATTAGTCTATTATGAGTGTATAAAGTGGTGATGGGGAGAGCTGATATGCGGACGCAGCAAGAGATTTGTCTAAAAACATGTCACCATGTATGTCACGGTCCTTCACTGACCTCTGGCTAAAACTGTCATCATGGGCTTTTGTCTCGATTCACCTATTCTCCCTGTTGCCATTCTCTGTAAATATACTCCCCTTCGGTTGGGGGAAATGATAGGTCTTTATAATCACCTCCTGTGTTCCATCATTACCATGACTGATCACGTGCAAATTTTCAAGTGCCTGTCCTAGGTGGGCCGGGGAGTGCCGCTAGGTACTTGGCAGGTAAGTGAAAGTGCGTACAAAATTACATTTTCTGATTTGTATTGAATGAAATGACACCCAGTCAAAGGTTCCAATCATGTACAGCAACACCATCTATCTGCTGGTAAGGATCATCTTCCCTATCAATGTATTTTTTCTGTGGATTCTATCATCAATTAAGCAAGAAGTAAGCGTAGAATGGTTAAGTTGCTAGGCTTACGCGTCCGTAACTGGTGTGTGATTTGACATGCGCCGCTAATCTAGCCTTAATCAACGTATTCTGTTTACAAAAATAAAACAACGCTTAATTTGGGATATGATGAGTAATTTACACTAGGAACTTAAGGCTCGCACGAGGCATGTTATAAGTTATATTATTCAAGAAATCAATTGATAAAATCATTGAAATTGAACATGACAGTAAAATATTGGCAGTATTAGGCACGTCTTTAAGACTAAATATGATGTTGGGCTAGTCGAGGACATGGTTGACCATCAGCATTTACTGTGAAGGATGACCAGTATGTCAAAACTGATCATTCAAGTGCACCTCTAGACAGTTTCAGGTTCTATTGACACTTCAGTGTGTCTCCAGATGTCTATTGGTGCAATATAAGTAAGTAGTCTCCTCTTTATATTGAAAACTATATGAAAAATAAATCTCTCTATATTTTATTGTGACAACTATTAGCTGCACACGTTCAGCTGCACTTGGCCCTCCCATGACCCGTGGCCAATTAGTGCTGGTTCAAAGGCCTTTCTCTGATTCTTTTAGGGATCAATGGAGACCATATGGAGTAAATCCGTTGGGAGCTTAACTAGTACTTGTGCGGTTAGCCGGTATTGGTATAACATGCCGAATAACATCAATGATGGAGGGCTAAACAGCAGCAGAGTCGTTTTTATCGGAATCATTCTAAATTATGTTCGAATAATTTTCCCATTAAAAGATGACCGTGCCAACTTGGTGCAATTAGTGCAATGGTGTTTCCACAGATCCATTTCTATATGACACATTAATAATCGCAGGTGGCAAATCAAAGAGCAATGTAGAAATAGGGTTGGTCAGAGGGCATATTACAGGATTCTGAAATATCTATGGCTTGGGGTCCGCTGAGTTCCTATCCCGCACCAGCAATCTTAAGGCTGTGTGTAGGCGATTTAAGAGAGGTCATTTCATAAATTAATGTTAGTTACTAATACAGTTAGCAATAGGCGGGTTACAGTTGATAAGTAACTAGATAAAGAAATTTCCACCATATGATCGCATTACAGGGCATAATGGCAAACCTCCACTCTTATGTTGTTCAATCCAGACCACCCTAGTTCATGTGGAACACATCTACCCCTTTCTCATTACTACTGGAATTCCCATAAGGATGGGAGTGTATCATGTGCTAGATCCTCAGGTGACCTAGTATCCACGTCCCTCTGACCTTCTAATCGCCCTCGCTCACACTCTTAAATTAGTAGGGTGGAAAATTTGCTTTGGTGATGGAAATGTCACTTTCCTTATGGTATAAAAATGCATTTGATCGTTCAAGACAAATGATACTTATCTGTTCTGAATAGTTTTGTGTCGGGGTTTCCTTTTTTCATATACTATATAATTAAGCAATATATGCCAAAAGCGTGTCAGATTTCAGTGACTCCTCATTACATCCTTCGGCAGATAATAAGCGCACTGCGGCTTAGGGCTCTGTTGACCTAGCTGTGCAGGGTTTTCTGTTAACAGACTTTTCGAGGATTGGACATTTATTGGTTGTCGTCTTCCAATAAATCGTGTTCTGTGGGTCCGGCTGATATGATTAATTTGTATTTTAAGAGATAATGACCCTAAAGGAGTTCACCCAATTACAGTATTTAAAGTTATTGTGTGATTTGTGTGTTTAGTTTTTTTAGAGTTAGAGTATATAGTATCAATTGTAGTGTCAACCACACTAACCACACAGAGGGGGGAAGTTCAGGAAGTTGTAAGAAAAATGTTGTTGTTGAGGGAAAAAGAAAAAGAAAGCATTCCAGGGGTGAAGGGGGACCTAAGTAAACTGTTTTAAAGCGTCTGGGGATAGGGAGGAAATAAAGCAGATGCCGGAAGCCAACAGTGCCTTTTGTTCTGTTTGTCAAGGGATATTAATAAAAGCTTTTGTACGTATTGTTTTTTTGCGCCAGAGCAGAGGAGAGCTCTTCCATATGATTTTTAAAAAATACGATGCATTGCTTTCTGGGGGTTTGCGGAAATCCCCTTTGTTTAATTATGATTTTTTTAAACCAGAGAAATTATCTACACCCCTCTGGGGAATTGGGAATTATTCAGAGCATTATAGTTTGCATTAATTAGGAAGAGATTAGAAAAGAAATCTAGTGACAAATGGGTTCCCTTCGAGCCGGATCTCAAAATAGTCTCGTTATCGTTCTGAGGGGACACCGGAAAAAACCGTTCTGAAACGGGCGGATGTAAACGGGCGAGATGGGCGGAAAATGATAGCATCCGGTTTTTTTTTTATAGAATAGACTGTGCCTTCGACATTAAGGTTAAAACAGGGCCTGGGGGGTGATCCGGTGGGGTGCGGTGGAGTGTGGTGATCCGGGCTGATGACTGATGTTGTGTGATTGATGAAAGGGGCGACGCCGTAGGGTGATTGGGGATGGGGGTTGGGGGTGTGATTTGTTGTGGGTTTTTTTGTGTTGATGAATCTTATGAACGAATAAAGACGGTTATTTTTTTTTTTTATTATTTTTAACGAGATTTGTGGTGAAAAAATAAAAAAAAAGCAAGCATGGCATTTAAAGCCGAACTTGCAAAAAAGGGAGTCATAGGTCAATAATTTTATTCATTGTTTGTGGTGTTTTTGTTTTAATCATTTTAAATCTGTATGAGCAATAGTCAAATCTCTTGTGTGATGGTTCAGGAGAATAGTTAGCCAAAATGCTCCATAAGAGAGATTCTTAAAAGGGAGGGGAAGGGGGTCCTGACCTTTCTGAATCTGAACTGCTGATCTCTGCAAAATGAATCAAGGTGACAGGCCATTACCAAAAAATACATTAGTTAATTATGGAAGATTGTACGAGGTGAGATACAGTGCTCTAAGCAAGATAACAGGGAAAAGGAGATAATTATCGTCGTGTGCGTGTTTTGTGTGGTGAGATTAGATACATTAAACAAGTGCAAGAGTTCAAGATAAACAACTGGGGTATTTCGCTCTAACTCATGTCTTATTTCATGAATGTCTGAACTGGACTAGGCTACGACCTCTAGGTTCGCCCTCTGTCAGCGATAGTTTATACCGCAATCATCATATATAGTGTTAGTGAATAATCTGTGTGAGGTTGTTATACGTTGAGTACCTAATGATCCATGAAATACGTGTATAATTGTTTTCAAGGTAAGGGACTCTCTAAAAAGGTCTCGCGTGAGTAAAACAATGGTTGTGTCCCATCCTTTTTTTTTTTTTTTTGTTGTTGTTCTTTTGTTTTTTTCCGTTTCATGAAACTACGGTCTTAAAAAAACTCCTGGGTTACGGGTTTGGATAATTTTAAATGGTTCTATTTAGCCACAGAAAGCTAAAAAATTAGATCATAGAAACATTCGGCTCGGGAAAGGCGCTACGCAAAATAATAAGCTCCCAGAAAAAAAAAATGATTTATTACTAATACGGGGACTGGGGAAATTCTATTTTTTTTTTACCATGGGAACTATAATACAGTGGGGGAAAAGAAAAAAAGTATTTAGTCAGCCACACAATTTTGTACCAAAGTTCTCCCACTTAAAAAGATGAGAGGTAGGCCTAGTAATTTTGCTTCATAGGTTAGTTCCCGTCAACCTATGACAGAGCATAATTGAGAAAGGAAAAAATCCAGGAAAATCACATTGTTAGGATTTTTTATGAAATTTATTTGCAAATTATGGTGGAAAACTTAAGTATTTGGTCACACGCTACAAAACAAGTCAAGATTATCTGGCTCTCACAGGACCTGTAACTTTATTCTTTAAGAGGATCCCTCTGTCCTCCACGTCGTTAAGCTCTGTATTTAATGGCACCTGTCTTGTGAACTTGTTATCAGTGTATAATAAGACAGTAGCCTGTCGCACAACCTCAAACAGTTCACACTCCTAAAACTCCATCTATGGACCAAGAGACAAACTAGAGCTGTTCACAAGGACACGCAGAAAACAAAATTGCTAGACGCTGCACCAGGCCTGGGAAGAAAAGACTGAATCTGCTAGCAGGTAAGTCAGCTTGGTTTGAAGAAAGCAACTTGTGGGTAGGCAATTCTTAGGAAATGGAAAGACATACAAGGACCACTGATTAATCGCATGCTCCGGCTCAATCTGGGGCTCCTAGACAAGATGTCACCGCTGCGTGGGGTCATCAATGATCAGGCAGAAACGGGAGCAAAAGAATCCCCGAACGCATCACGGGGGGACGCTAGTGAATGAGCCTGCAGAGAGCTGGGACCTTAAAGTAGAACAAGCCTACGCATCAGTAGAACACACAATGCCGCTCAGGGACTCAAATCCTGCGCAGTGCCAGGCGTGTTCCCTTTTTTTTCCTGTTTAAGCCATTTCCCCACTGACCAGTACATGTCCACGTCTGACAGTTCTGAAGTTTGCTAGTGTTGCATTTGGATGATCCAGAAGAGGATTGAATTGGGAGAATGTCATATGGTTCAGGATGAAAACCAAATATATTACTTTTTGGTAAATAAAAACTCAACTCGTCGTCGTGTTTGGAGGACACAAAGAATGCCTGAGTTGCATCCTATGTAAGAACACCATACCTACTTGGTGCAAGCATGGGGGTGATTGGAAAACATCATGCTTTGGGGCTTGTTTTTTCTGCAAAGGGGGCACAAGAACCACTGTCCGACTGATCCGTGTAAAGGAAACGAATGAATGGGGCCATGTATCGTGAGATTTTGATGAGTGAAAACCTCGCTTCGCATCAGCAAGGGCATTGTGAAGATGAAGGCGTGGGCACTGGGTCTTTCAGCATGAAGACAATGATCCCAAAACACGACCGCCCGGAGGGCAACGATGGAGGAGTGCTTCGTAAGAAGCATTGTCAAGTCCTGGAGTGGCCTAGCCAGTCTCCAGAGTCTCAACCACCTAGCATAGAAAAGTCTTTGGAGGGAGTTGAAAGTCCGTGTTTTGCCGCTAGCGACAGCCCCCAAAACACTGCTACTAAAAAAGGTAGGAGATCTGCTGCATGGAGGAATGGGCCAAAAATACATGCCACAGGTGTGTGTGAAAACCTCTGTGAAGACGTTAGCAGAAAATCGTTTGGACCTTTGTGTCATTGCGTCAACAAAGGGTATATATGCCAAAGTATATGAGAAACTTTTGTGTATTGGACCAAATACTTATTTTCCACCATCAATTTGCCTTGTAAATGAAATTTCATTCAAAAAGCGCTAGGGCAATGTGCATTTTCTGGCTATTTTTTTTTCTTCATTTTGTCTGTCTATATTTGACGTCTGCGACCTATGATGAAAATTACAGAGCCTCTCTCATCTTGTTAAGGGGAGTAATCTTGGGTCACAATTGGTGGCTGACTTAAATAGCTTTTTGCGCCTAGACTGCATCTGTATTCTAAAGAGGGATCCTGCGAGATTAACGGAGGACTGAAAGATATATGTTATGAGAAGCGGATCCGGAAAGTAAATATAAGTGTTATGGATCCATTTGGGAGGAAAGGTATGGATTTATGGGTCATCATCGATGATAGGAGAATGTTAGGCGGTTATGATTGAGGAAGATGCATATAAACTGTGGAACGGATTTAAAGAAAACAGCGAGGGGGGGGGCGGGGGGGGGGCTGCGACAGGCGAGGGTATGGGTATGGCTTTTGGAAGGGCTCGGGGAAGAGAGAGGAAGTGAACAGAAAGAAAAAAAAGAAAAAAAAATTATGCAGAAGAGAAAATGAAGTTAAAACTAAATTCGAGGTTTAAGTGTCCTCCCCTCAGAGCAGAGGGCTTCGAAAGGTTCTAATCTCAGTTTTAGTAGAGCAAGCTTCGGGAAGAAATGCGGCAGTATGATAGATGTTGTAATGTGTGGAGAAAATTAGGATGGTACCCAGCACAACACGCTGTCGCTCCCGACTCATATGACGTGCCAAGCCGTGAATGTTGAAGGGGGGCGGCAATGTTGGAGATGGGGGCACAGAGTAGGGAGGCGGAGTAAGCCAGCTATGTAAAGAGAAAAAAAAAGAGGGGGATAAAAGTTTTACTATCAAAGAACATACAAGAACTCAGGGCGAAAGTAAAGAGGAAATAGTGAGGTAAGAGTTAAAACAAGGATAGAGAGAAAGAGGCAGGGGAAAGAGCTAGAGGAATGTTAAACATAAGAGTATGTTATAAACACAGGGGTTTGAGTTAGATTAGACAGTAACTATCAATAAAGGGGTCCAGGGAAGTAGAGAGAGTGTTTAGATGATGATGGAAGGGGGATGACTCAGTACCCTTTGAATAGCCTTGGCTCGACCGGAAAAAACCGGCAAGGAACTGGGGAGGAGGATGCACCAGGACACACTGGTATGTGTATAGGGCATGGGACACAGGCTGCGAGATTGTAGTATAAGAGCTATATATGATGTAGTGGTGGCGACCACCTAAGATTCAGGAATAAGAGGGGTTGCAGGTGAGGATTTGGAGAGTCTAAGCAGCAAGCTTTAAGGGCTAAAACACACGAAGGACTAAATTGAGAGGGCAGTCAGAACGACTAGTGGGGTAATAAGATCTGGGCAGCTGGTTAGGGGGCAGCTGCGGTTTCAGGGGTATGGGCAATGGAGCAGTCCTGCCATGGGCTAGGAATGATGGGCAAGATGTTGGGAAAATAATGAGTTGTTGTGTTTATAATGTGACGGGAGCATTACCATCTGACATGCTGACTTGCTCCAAACTACGATGAATCTAGAACAGGAAGAGCAGTGTGAGGTAACGCATCATCGCAATAATTAGAGAGAGCTGAGAATATGTATTTTACAGCAAATAGTGGTTATACCTGAGCTCTTCCAGGGTCAGAAATGAGTATACTCCTATCGCCCATCAGCCGGCTTAAAAAATTAGCATGCCTTAGTGGAATGAGACCAGAAAATAAGGGCAGTTTATTAATTAAAAGATTTTAGTGGGATGTGGGAAAACTACTTCATTAGCCGCGGTCATATAGAATATGCAATCCATTCTATGAGCAAAATAGTTAGACAGGACAGAGTATCGAAGATAGTGACAGAAGGGAGCAGAAAGTTTATTTAATGACCCACTCTAGGGGAAATAGCTAGCGTGTGTATGAGGTTAGGCAGACTTCCCAATATAGTAGAGGGGAGCTAAGGTCTCCACTCTTTCTGCTGCCGCTTATGGGGGAGGCAGTAAGGCTGCTTTAACTGTAACAAGGGGAGAGGGCACTTTGCCAGAGAGTGTAGGATGGATCGCTGTGTAAATACTGTAAATTAAGTACAGCCATAATACCAACATCGCGATTGGGCAGAGACATAAAGGAATAGAGTAAGCGAGGATAATTGGGGTAGAGAGATAGTTAATAAGTACATAGGCAGTAACCGCCCATCGCGTGTCGCTCAGTTTCCGGTAGCAGAAGAGACAGAGGAGTATGTAACGCATCATGACTAGAACAGGGGGAAGTATAGTAGTATATGATATATGGAGGAGACAACAGGGGAATCAGAGGGACACCCATTGACATCTACATGGAAGTAGAGCGTGAAGGTTGTGAATCATCACATCGAGGACACATACCGAGAGACATTATAAGAGTAGAGCATATACCCACTGTCAACACAAGCAAAGAACAGAAACTTCCAATAGCATCAACCTTAACAATAGGCTGGGGAAAAAGAGATTAAACCTTGTGTCCTGTAGTGTATGTTGAGAGGTGACACCTACAGTAGGAGGATCATGGGTAACGCCACACAGCAGGATCTGCTATGACAAAATGCACTAAAGCAGGGTGGCAACGGCGGGCATCAATTTATTAGTACGATCGGCCTATCGGCCATCAATTTGTACTAGAGCGATTATCGGCCCTGGACTTTACAAACATGGAAGATTCAGGGGGAGAGTATAGCATACGCCATGATACTTGTATCCAAGGTCATGTGTCCAGATCAATGTAATGCTAGGGAAGGGTATGTCTTCATGGATGCAGTTGAACGTAGCTGTGAAGCCGGACTGACTGAGGGGTAATGAAGGAATATGTAGTAATGGGATAATTCGGTAGATGAGAGGGAGGGAGAGAACGGCATCGCTATTGTAGTTATAGCCAAGAATGGCTGCTAAGAGGGGGACTTACAGACATATCCACAATCATCAATAATAGACCATAGCTAAATGATTTTACAAATGATTGGATCAATACCAAGTATGAAGTAGATGGACTTACACGCAGATTATGATGGAAGAAATTATTAAAAAACCACAGAAAATACAATTTGGTTATTAAAATGGTGTCACTGTGATAAAAAAACGCTTGCATGCCATGTAGAGGTGGAGTTAGACGCGGACCACAGAGTCAGAGGGACTGTATAGGCAAAGAAAAGATGAGATGGAGCCACGGCGCACTGTTTCCCTAGTGAAATAAACCTTTCTAGTATGGAAATGTTATTTCAGTTCTAGGTAAATAGGGTTAAACAGCGGGAAAAAAAAACATCACTTGACACTGGCAGGAATACACCATACATGTGTATCAGTATAAGATCCGCCACTCAACTGGTATTAGATAACAGCAGAAAGTTGAAATTGGAGAGACAAAAACCTCAGTCCGGGGCCGGGTCACCTGGAGACAGAAGTTTTGAACGCGATGACAGGAAAGATAGATATTTTAGCTTAACCTCAGGAACAGAAGGGAGGAGTGAGTAGCAGCAAAAACAAAATACAAAATGGGTCAATTCGTTCACATTATGGACACAAGGACGATGTTTTTTTGAGACTAATTAAGGGGGCAGGCTGCCAGTTAGCAAATGGTTCCTCTGATCACGATCACAGACCATAGCCAAAAGCAATATCCTATGAAAACTTAGGAAGGCAATAAAAGGGATAACGCCCCTAGCAATTGAGTCATTTAATTAAGGAGAGAGTGATAGTTCTCTGATAGAGGAACACACAAGTTTCCTCCTGGAGATGGAGGGCATGCATATGCAATCACTACTCCAGTATTTCGCTGTTAAAAATTAAGTAAGGCGGCTTACCTAGCGCCAACTGGGAGGATGGTCAGGCTTGGCAGGTGGTTAGATGAGAAATATTTATTCCCAGTAGCTCCATGTGTACCCAGATCCAACATACATTGATGAAATTCAACTTCTTGAAACCAGGCAGAGTAACTCCTTTTTTAGGCGGGTGATCTGATTTAAGTTCGGCTTAATGCCTTCTTTAGTATCCCAAGTTCATCCAGATAGTCAGGGGTGGTTTGGCTTTACATTTCAGGAAGGAAATGGACTTACGCTAGGATGCCACAAGGCTACTCGGAAAAAAGTCCTACAATCTTTGCCCAGGCTATAACTAGGATTTGGGAAAGTTTGAACCTCAGGAAGGAAGCCAAATGTTAAGTTATGTAGATTATAGATTATATTAGCTAATCCCATCTCAGGGAGGATGTAAGAGGGATACAATCCAAATTGTTAACCTTCCTGGCAGAACAGGGACAACAAAAGTGAGTCAAATGGCAAACTTCAGGGTCTTTAGACAGAGCGAGGTGATTTACTTAGGACACACGCATAACTCAGGAAGGGGCGAATGTTAAACTCTATCCCAGAAAACTGCTATACTTCGGAGCGCCAAAAACCGTTAAACAAGAAACAAATGATGAGGGCTTTTTGGGGTAGTGATAAAACTACTGTGAGCTTGGGTACGCGCATTATGCACTGCATACTGGGAAGTTAAGTGATACTTATCTATGGGAAGGGCAAATGGCAGGCCATGATAAATAATTGGAACTCCGAGGTGAGGAGGAATGAAAGAAAAAAGAACAATTTTAGAGATAAAAAAAGTTGGCTCACTTCTTGGCAAACAGCCTTAGCTTTCCTAGAAAAGATGTGACAGGCCTTTTACCCCAAACGGTGGACTGTAGGGAAGGATATATGACATCGTCTTGACTCAAAAACATGGGGATAAGGAACAAACCCATTGCCATATTATGCATCTAAATTAGACCAGGTCAGCACAAGCAATGCCTCTATTCTTACAGTCTGTGGTAGCTGCAGCTCAGGGGCGGTGCAAGATTCGGCATCAATAGTTTTGTTACCAGGGCGATTTTTAACCGCTAAGGTTTTCCGCATAAGCAGTATCCTGATACTGTTGTGGAGAGCATAAAGATGCCTTATATGTCACCCGCTCTAGACATTTATCTTGTATGATAAATCCTGTTAAATTCTGCCTAATTTGACCACTTGAACGGCGGTGTACAACTCTGAACCCTCTACTAGCTCTGTTCCTATTGCAATAGATGGCAGCCCACAAGATGTATAACTGAAACTGAGAAACTTTTGTTGCCAAGACCTGACTTGAAGACCTAGCCTTAGTAGATGGGGAAGGGACTAATGTTGTTGATGGTTCATCTAGAAAAAAAAAAAAACGTACCTGATGGGTACGAATGCTACAGGAAAAAAAAAAAAAGAAACATTGCGTGTAACAGAGCGCCGAGCGTCTTGGAAGCTGAATCATTACCTAGAAATTATTCTGCACTACAGGCCGAGATAGTGGCTCTCACTCGCGGCATGTATATTTGGGTAAGAGGAAACACCGATAGTGCCTATGCATTTAATACAGGTACTAAGTATTTGCTGCACAATGGAGAAACAGGGGAATGGTAACCACTTCTGGCAAAACCATTACACATGGCCCAGTTAATTTTGAATATTTTAGATGCTGTATCCTAACAGAGAAGTTAGCTATCTGTATGTGATGAGGCTCATACTAAAGGTGTAGATAGCATAAGCAACGGCAACAGAATCGGCAACGATGAGGAAGTGAAGAAGGCAGGTCTCAAACCCACAAGCACCGCACATACTTACATCTGAAAGAAGACGGTAAACATTGATGAAACAGTACTGATGGAAGAGCCAGTTGAGAGCACCGATGAAGGAAGTGACAAGATGGGAGGAAATGGGAAGCAGTCAAGAAGGGGGAAATTTGGCATCAGATGGGTTAATTTACCTATATTACCAAAATCTCTGTTTAGATAGGCAGCAATTTTGATACATGGGCAAAGCGCCACGTATCAAACCGCGGGGGATGGTGGAAAAATAATTAGAATAAGCATCTTTGTAGCGTACGGATAACAAATTACTTAAAAATGTTTTGGTCTAGGTTTGTTATATGTGCACAAAGTAATCATCAAGGAAAGCATATGCAGAGAGCACCAAAAGGGGAATTTCCCCAGGCCAGATATCCATTCCAACAGTTGGAAATGGATTTTATAGAACTTTCAAGAAAGTGAAGGGAAAAAATGGTGTTGACTGTAATAGACAAGGTATAACAAATGGGTTAGTAGAGTCTTTCCAACCTCCTCCGCGCTGATGCAGTTAACAGTAGCTAAAGCTTTATGTCCAAGGAAATAATCCGTCTAGTATTTGGATTGCTCAGAGAACTATCTATTCCGACAATGGTCTCACTTTCGCCAACCAGGTGATAGATAATATTGGACAGAAGTTACATATTAATATATGAAGAAACATTGTTCATATCATCCCGGAATCAGCGGGTTTGTTGAACGCACTAATCAAAACGATATTAACATCACGTCTGAGAAAAAAACGCCACCATTGAGTACAGGAAGAAATTGGTAGCAATGTCTACCCAATAGTATTAATGACGATTTAGGTAACCCCGGGAATAAAGATGGATTATCCCCCTTTGAAAAAGTGGTGTGGAGACCATATAGAATGCCGAGTTAGGCAGACTAGAGCAGGGCAGATATAGAAGTAGTGAAGGGACGTTGGCAGGGACATATGAGAAGACTGTTCATTAAACCAAACCACGTATGGTCAAAGATTTTGTGCCCCACAGGAGAAGCTAAAGGAGAGGTTAACCCATCTCTATCCAACCAGGTGACGGAGTGTTGATACATCCCTAAAGAAGAAAAACTGGAAGCTGGAAGCAGCCCCGTTGGGAAGGCCCGCTATCAGGTTTTATTGGTCACCGCCTTTTGCCATTTAGAATAGCAGAAAGAGCAACTGGGTCGCACGTTACCCACTGCAAAAGGTAAGAACACATACAAGCACCACTGAACACACGACGCAGAGTTAGAGAGAAGAACTGCACCCAATATGGTCCGCTGGGATCACCTCTGTTAACGAAGATCTTCCTACCCCCGACTGACTTATATCATCACTGTAGTTTGTTCTTAGGGATGTGAGTATGGGGTGGTACCAAGCAGAAGGTACTAAGGCAGGAGAGGGTTGGCGGTCTTTGGTAATATGGGTGACCCTGAGCTGCATCATAGTCTCGGCAAGATAGTCTTGATATGTCAGATCCACCACCACCCCTTACCCGCACCAATTACACTTATGCCCCTTACCATTATTAAGAAATAAAAGGGAAGCGACCAAATCTCTGTTAGATATGCAGCAATTTTGATACCCGACATAACTGACGTCATCAAGGACGAGTGATCTACAAAATAGGAGTCAGAGAAGGTGGTGGGAGTAGTAGCAAGCAACGAGGGATTATAGAAGCTCCATTGTATTTTATGTTTCAGCTCCCCTCTGGCGGCATTGTTCTGGGCTCAGGGTGTTTTAGACATACTGCCGGGAACGGGAGATATGAGACGGGGGTGGGGGGGGGGGGGGCTGGGTGCGTGGACCAGTATGGAGGATAAGAATGTATAACGAGACATCCCCACGGAGATGGTAGTAACCACCGTATAGATGTCACTAAAGAGGACATGAAAATCTTACTTACGGGCTTGCGCGGACAAATACGGATGCGTGATATACCTGTCTACGATTACATTTTGGTGGAGTCGAAAGAGATGGAGGGCCCAGGTCCTGTCATTAATCCGGCAAATTAATAGCGATTGACCGACGTAAATCAGTCAGGGAATGACGGAGTCAATTCAACTAACCCGTTCCAACTATGAAAGATTTTCTCCTCCAAGAATGGAACCAAGGGGAAGTAGAGGGAGTCCACGGCATGAAAATCTCTGTTAAAGTGTGATGAAGTACACTGCTAGGGCCTTGGGGGAGACCAATTTTTGGCTTTGTTTATGCATGCCTCCATTTGGCCGAGACCGACATGTTGACGCATTCTGTTTTTCCAATGGCAGAAGGCAATGTTTTCCCTGTGTATTCAATCAAAAAGAGAAGCACAATTGCACAGGAATTGGGCTAGGGCAAAGTTTCACTTAATCGGCGCTAGCCCACCTAGGTTCACTTTAACTCCTGGCGAATACCAGTGTTACAAGACTAGAAATGGCACCCGTGAATTTGGGTGATTTTGATGGCTGTAAGGAGATAATTAATGTGACTGATTTATAGATAGGGAGGGGGGGGGGGGGAATTTATTAACCTTACCATCCCTCTGACTGATGTGTTGGTGGGCATGTACTAACAAAAGGGAGCATTCGACAGACATTACCAGAAGGATGGGGGGGTACTTGTGCCCGCAGTATTGTTGGTCCCCAACCTATAGAGCAATTAGTCTATCAAAGACCAGTGACAGGAGAGAATAATCAGGAGGAGAAGAAATATAGGTCAGGAAGGAAATAGCCCAATTTGGATAGATGGTATAGGCATCCCCAGGGGTTTCCAGACGATATAGAAAGCTATGAAATCGAATATGGAGGGGTTTTACACAACAACATTTTTCTTCTGGTGGGTGACAATAACAAGAATGTGGATTGGATTATTATATCTATTACCGACCAACAACGATTTATTAACCATACTAGAGATACCAGTATAAGGGGATCTCCGAACAATTATCCGCCACTTCACTCATGACTTGGGAAAATCGCTTGGCTCTGGATATGTTGCTTGCTAGAACGTCGGGCGGTAGTCTGTAAAATGGTGGGGGGCCATTGTTGCACATTTATCCTAACAACACCGGCATCGGAGGGGACGGTAGACCTAGAGCTCTTGGGCCAGGATTACCTGCTCTAAGTGAAGAATGGGCTGAAAACTCAGGAGTTAGTACATCCTTGACAGGTGGTTTGATACCATGTTTGGTAAATGGAAAACATAGCAGCCACCATCTTAGGGGCAGTCACAGCGGTTTTGTATGAGTATTCTTGTATTATGTGGTGTGTTTTTGTTCCCTGTGTCCGAGGATTGGTGAGTAAGGGCGCGTTGATTATACGCAGTATCTCACCAAATGATGAAGTGTATGGAGCTGACGGTCTGACTCCTCTCTGAAGAGGAGAGTGGGAAATGCGATCCTCCAGTCTTGGGGGATAATAATGAGGACTTTGACCCTGAAAGACCGCAATTGGATGAAACGTTTATTGGTTCTGACGTATGAAAGGTCATAGGGAAAATCTTAAGAAGAAGGACCTATGATTGGAAGTAGATAATATAAACTAATGCTCTGAGATTAATCATAGACTTGTAAATACATTTATCCTGAGGTGTGAAAACATTTTAGTCATAAGGGTGGATTGTATAGATTAATTTGTATTTTAAAGAATAATGACTAAAGGATTTCACCCCAAATAGCAGTATAGAATGTGTGAGGTGTTAGAGTTATAATGTATGTGTCAACCCCACTAACAGATGGGGGGAAGTTAGAAACTTGTTGAGAAAGCTTCCAGGGTGAAGGGGGACTAAGAAACGGGTTTAAAGAAATAGTGGGCGGCGCAAAAGTGCCTTTGTGTGTCAGGGGATTATAAAAGCTGTATGTATGTTTTTTTGCGCGACAGAGCTCTCTCATGATTAAAAATACAGATAATTCTTGCTGGTTGCCGGACCTTTGTTTAATTCATGATTAAACCAGAGAATTTACACTTTACACTTTTTCTTTTGGTCTGGCTCTCATTGATTTTAGTCACTTCCTAACTCTGCTGGCCATCCTACAAGGCTTAAAAGCGCCAATCACTTTGAAAGGATAATGATAGAGTCATGACCTGATAGTGATTTTATCTACACAATTGACATACGGGATGATTATTTTTTACCACATTGGTTAAAATAATGCATTTTTAATTGGACATCTCTTTTTGCCGGGGCCTTGATTAGGCGTGGTTGCAGTCCACCATGGAGAGGTTAGAGAGACACAAATGAATGTATCAAAAGGCCCTGGGACAATGCTACATGTCATACCATTATGACTACCATCTCGCTCATCATCTTCTGTGTTGATGAAGCCATTCCACAGTGTTGAGGAGGGGGGGAGGGAGGGAGGGGAGGAAGGTGGATTAGATAGGCAGGGGGGGAAGGAGAGTGGGGGGAGATGTGGTGTGTGTGTGTATGGGCATGCGTAGAGAGAAGAGAAAGAGAGAGTGAGAGAGAGAGAGGAGGAAAAGTGATATAGAAGATAGAGGAGGTTGGTGGCACCTCAACTGGGGAGGACAGGTTTGTGGTAATGGCTGGAGCGGAATTGGTGGAACGATATCAAATACATCAAGCACATGGTTTCCTTGTGTTTGATGACATTGCATTCGCTCACAGTTCCGAGCCATTCTTATGAAGCCGTCCTCCCCTCAGCAGCCTCCACTGAGATTAGAGGGAGGGTCTGAGAGCCTCTCTCTCAGAGATCATTATTAATATGCCATAGCGCCAGGAGGAGTCAGTGTACTGACTCTGTAGGCTATAGCTATAGCTAATGAGTCTTTGTATACACACACCACCTATAGGGGACACTGCTGCCTTTCCCATCTATAAAATATTCAAAGACATCCTCTGTTTTCCACACTGTGATGCATGGAAAGTTTCTCTCTTTTCCCTTTTAAAGGGAATTGTTTGATCTAAAATTCCCAGAGGATTAAAACGCATCATTTTCAAAACGTTATCATTTGTTATTTTTCACACATGCAATATGGCGATGGGGGGGGGGGGGGGTGGGGGGTTTGGGGGAGATCGTTGAGGCCATCAATCATTATAAAGTATCGCTCATGACAACTGGAAGTCTCTGCCACTTTCTGACTGGCTTTGATTGATGTGTTTTCAAGAGCAGGGTAGCAGGCAATGGTGTCGCAAAATTTCCTTCCCGTTTCTGACGTATTTATGGCAAATATGCCAGATCACACATCAGGCCTGCTTTGGAAGTAATACACTTTGAAATATGGAAATATGGATCAAAAAGCAAGCGCGTTCCTTTCATATTCATTAACTGACAATCGACTCTGGGACAAGGAGAAAGTGGCATCTGATTTGGACAGGCCTCTTGGGGTTGAATGTCAAATTTAAGACATCAGTAATTGATTTTAGAAGCTTGATACTGTAGCAAAGGTTATGTTTACCACTTACCAGGCTACGTTATCATGTGGTCTGTTTTTTCTTTTTCTTCCTTTATCTGTGAGGTGAAAAAGACAGCCGTAGCGCTCGCAGGGTAGCAAGATTTTTGTGTGGCTGGGGGGGTGGGGGGGGGGGGGGGGGGGGGGGTGGGGGGGGGGTGGGGGGGCGGGGGGGGGGGCTGATTGATGGCCACGCCCAGCCTATCAGACCATTTGCGTTAGCTATGGTTAGAAGTTGCTCCTTTAGGACGCTCTAGGATCAGCCTACCCTCCCCCGAATCAGAACCATTACAGCAATCAGTGGGTAAAAAGTCCTCCGTGGGGAAAAAAGCATACGTGCCATGCTGCAAGTAAGCATTTAGTATGGACGGGTGTATACCGATGTGTGTATCCTGTACGAATTCGACTAATAAACATTTATCGTGAAAAGGTCTCCGTGTCTCAAAGAGCCTGTCAGCTTGGCGCTGGGCCTTGTTCATTGGAGCACACAACAGAAAACCTTTTAAAATGTTTTACAATGGAAAATGAGTGTGGCAGGTAGTGCGTCCCATCGGGCTCTGGTCAAAATAAGTGCATCTATAGGGACAGACAAAGGAGTGTCTGAACACTACTGCTGATGAACCTGTCCATCATATTCCACAGCCTCCCTCTGTCTACTACTCTGTATGTCACCCTGTTCCACTGCCATACGGAAGTCAACTTTACTGAGACGATGAGATATGACAGACCGAACAGTAGTGAAAATATTTTCCTGGACTAATTCCGCTTCCTGTATTTCACAGAGCTTTATTGAATTGACAGAGAAAAGGTGAGGTGGCATGGATTGGAACTCCCTTGCTTGTCCGTGGCTGATTGATGTATGGGCAGCAGGGGCATATGTACAGTGGGGAAAAAAAGTATTTAGTCAGCCACGCCATTGTGCAAGTCTCACTTAAGAAAGATGAGTAGAGGCCTGTAATTTTCATCATAGGTACACGTCAACTATGACAGACAAATTGAGATTTAAAAAAAAATCCAGAAAATCACATTGTAGGATTTTTTATGAATTTATTTGCAAATTATGGTGGAAATAAGTATTTGGTCACCTACAAACAAGCAAGATTTTCTGGCTCTCACAGACCTGTAACTTCTTCTTTAAGAGGCTCCTCTGTCTCCACTCGTTACCCTGTGATATTAATGGCACCTGTTTGAACTTGTTATCAGTATAAAAAGACAGGCCTGTCCACAACCTCAAACAGTCACACTCCTTAAACTCCACTATGGCCAAGACCAAAAGAGCTGTCAAAGGACACCAGAAACAAAATTGTAGACCTGGCACCAGGCTGGGAAAGACTGATCTGCAACAGGTAAGCAGCTGGTTTGAAGAAATCAACTGTGGGAGCAATTATTAGGAAATGGAAGACATCTACAAGACCACTGAATAATCTCCCTCGATCTGAGGGCTTCACTCACGGCAAGAATCTCACCCCGTGGGGTCAAAATGATCACAAGAACGGTGAGGCAAAAATCCCAGAACCACACGGGGGTGGGACCTAGTGAATGACCTGCAGAGAGAGCTGGGACCAAAGTAACAAAGCTTAGCCATCAGTAACACACTACGGGCCGCCAGGGACTCAAATCCTGCAGTGCCGTGACGTGTCGTCCCCTGCTTAAGCCAGTGTTACATGTCCTAGGCCCGTCTGAAGTTTGCTAGAGTGCATTTGGATGATCCAGAAGAGGATTGGGAGAATGTCATTATATGGTCAGATGAAAACAGCCTCCAAATATAACTTTTTGGTAAAAAACTCAACTTGTCGTGTTTGGAGGACAAAGAATGTTGAGTTGCATCCAAAGAACACCATACCTACTGTGATTGAGCATGGGGGTGGAAACATCATGCTTTGGGGCTGTTTTTCTGCAAAGGGACCAGGACGACTGATCCGTTGTAAAGGAAAGAATGAATGGGGCCATGTATCGTGAGATTTTGAGTGAAAAAGCCTCTTCCATCAGCAAGGGCATTGAAGATGAAACGTGGCTGGGTCTTTCAGCATGACAATGATCCCAAACACACCGCCCCGGGCTAACGAAAGGGAGTGGCTTCGTAAGAAGCATTTCAAGGTCCTGGAGTGGCCTAGCCAGTCTCCAGATCTCAACCCCATAGAAAATCTTTGGCAGGGAGTTGAAAGTCCGTGTTGCCGGCAGCGACAGCCCGCAAAACATCACTGCTCTAGAGGAGATCTGCATGGAGGAAATGGGCCAAAATACCAGCAACAGTGTGTGAAAACCTTGTGAAGAACTTACAGAAAACGTTTGACTTGTTTTCATTGCCAAGCAAAGGGTATATAACAAAGTATTGAGAAACTTTTGGTATGACCAAATACTTATTTTCCACCATAATTTGCAAATAAATTCATTAAAAACAATGTGATTTTATGGATTTTTTTTTCTCATTTTGTCTGTCATAGCTGACGTGTAACTATGATGCAAATTACACAGGCCTCTCTCATCTTTTTTAAGTGGGAGAACTTGCACAATTGGTGGCTGACTAAATACTTTTTTCCCCCCACTGTATATTTCCCCACTGTTGTCTGTCCTGTCTTGTCCCTGGCGCCGTCGCTCTCTCTGCATTGATTGGTCACAGGCTCCTCTGTCAACCTGCCAGAGGCTTATTCATATATAGGGTTTCAGAATGTTTACAGAAAGTGGAATGTATAGAACAGACATCCAACTGGGGGCACACACTGGTTGAATCAATGTTGTTTTTCCACGTCGTCAATTTCAATTAAATTACGTTCAACCAACGTGGAATAGACGTTGAATTGAAGTCCGCGTCCAGTTGGATGGCTGTGTTGCTCATACTGGGTCTAAGCCATTCAGTATCCGAGGCATGAGTTATTTAATTAATTAAATCTGTTTATCAGACAGTATATCCTGATGCCTAGTCACCTTACCCCAATACATATCTACCCCTACCACTCCAGTGGCCCTGCACATTGTAAATATGGTACTGGAAACTGACTGACCCTGTGTGCTTACTTACTTTCTCGTATTCTTCTTATTTTCTTATTTTTTATTTATTGTGTGTTTTTGTTCTACCTTATGTTATTTTTTAGTGCTACAGTACATTGGTATTGATTACTGCATTGTTGGGTTTGGAGCTTGCAAGAAAGGCATTTCACTGTACTTGTGCACGTAACATTAAAACTTGAAACTTGAAACTTTAATTGGGCTGCCTGTGCCAACGCAGTGTTTGACAAGGACCTTCTATTACACCATGTGATGTGGGGCGCCAGGTCCAATGTTGCTTTGCAGCGCTTCGCCAAGTCACATGGTGTTCCACAGGAGGCTGCTGAGTGGAGAACGGCTCATAATAATGGCCGGAACGGAGCAGATGGATTGGCATCAAACACCTGGGAACCATGTGTTTGATGTATTTGATACCATTCCACTTATTCCGCTCCAGCCATTACCACGAGCCCGTCCTCCTCAATTAAGGTGCCACCAACCTCCTTTGTGGTGTTCCCTGTTTAGAGGATTAGAAAGGCCTCTGCTTTAAGATGTCCTGATAAACTGTCACAGAAAGAAAGAAGAAGAGGTCTGTGGTGGCCTTCACATCAATCCTCCTCCAGTGGCACGTGTCAGGAAGAATCAAAGGAAAGAGAAAGAAACAACAATCTTTTCTGACAGATTTTGACTTCTGCCGTGTTTCATCTCGATCACAATTGTAGGCCTTTCACATTCTCTCTGTTTCTGTCCTGTCTGTTTTTGAAAGGGGTTGGCAAGGTGACATTTGGAAAAGTGCATTTCGGCTCTCGCAGCGGTGGCAGCAGCCCGCAGTGCTTGTCAATCTGTTCCCTTTCCACTCACAGACGAACCCCTTTCGCTCCACAACGCCACCGCATAACAAAACCCCTCTTCACACCCTCCCTCCTCCTCCTCCACCTACGCCACTGAGAATGACCTCAATCAGTCGACGGTCCCCACCGGGCCCATGGTAGCAAAGGACCAGAAAGCGCAACCCCTGAAACCGCACAGGAGGGGATTTTCTTTGACCGTAAACCTGACAACAGCACCCCTTGAGAGAAGAACCAACACACTGATATGTCCCAGAGGCTTGTGTGACATGGTGTGTCACAGCATCACCACCTATCTGTGACAGAATGACACCGCTAGCTCACTTTGATTGATTGGTTTAGGGTCTGTAGTCCCTCCACTGTTTTCCCCTCCCCTCCCTTGATTGGTCGCAGAGTGCTGTTTTGATTGCTCATTCAATAGCCAAGCCAGCCTCCCTGCCGGCCAGTTTGTCTCCCCCCTGCGACTAATAAAGTTTTTGTGTCTAGCGAAGTTCATTATTCAGCAAAATGTACCTCATTAAGTGTGTTTGTCTGTCTGTCTCGGAACAGTATGGAGTTTAGGGGAGCAAATATATGCTATTCGTTTATTATAAATGGGGAATACCATTAAGAGGATAATTCTCTCTTTTGCGATGAGCCAAGCCATCCACCTGGGGTGTAGAAGCCCTCCATCTCTTAAGTGCCTCCGAGATGCCCAGGCGAATCGCTTCCTTTTCTTTCATGCATTTTTTATGCGTTTTAAAAGAGAGAAATTATTGTTTTCGGAGCCACCATTTTTATGTGCAGAAACAAACAGATGGATGCTGACAATGAGCAAGCTTCTTACGCGGCGCCTCTCTCCGGCCATATTTCCTCCGCGCTGACAGAAGACGGCAAGGCGTCGCTCGGGTCCCCCGCTGCGTTCTCCAACCGGCTCACAGGGAAGTAAATGTCAGACATTACAGGAATTTATGTACCAAGGAAATCGGAAAATATAAATATTCATCTGACAGTTTTCTCTGCAGTCACAAATAATGGAGGCCGGTGGGTTTGCAGTGTGAGGAGATGGAATTCAGCCTCAAGTCGTTTTTTTTCTTTTAACTCCACAGCTGCAACCTTTTACCCAACCTTTTATCTGTAGGGTTTTGGATTTGAACTTAAATTGGAATTTAAGAACGGCAGTATTTACCCATAATCTTTTTCCCTTACTAAAAATCTGTAATTGTTAGTATTGTTGTTGTTTCAGGTGGGAATAAAGGCAGATGTCGAGATCTTGAAGAAAGAAACTGGCGCTCCATTCCAATTCCAAATTCCAACAGTCCCTGTGAGGAGATGGCAGAGTTCATTAACCAAAGGTGATTACGTTTTAAACCAGATGCACTACTACTGTTTTGAAGTGGCCACAAAATGGAATACACTAACAATAGTGGCTCATACAAAATGGCTCACAAACGCAGTTCTATTTAAGCCAATGCCCAGTACTACTCACCAAGACCCTCTCCACCTTTAGTCCTGCTTACCGGAAACAGAAGGTGCTACATCTTGTTCCTTCAGCTGGAATTCTGTAGTGGGTTAAAACTCAACATTATCTGTGTTACTTTGTCACCAAAGCCAGGCCCAGAGTGGCAGCTAGCCTAGCAGTTAGAGCGTTGGGACAGTAACCGAAAGGTTGCTTGTTCGAATCCACGAGCCGGCAAGGTGGAAAGAAAATCTGCTGTTCTGCCCTTGAGCAAGGCAGTTAAACCTCACAATAACTGCTCTGCGGGCGCCGATGACGTTGATTAAGGCAGCCCCCTGCATCTCTCTGATTCGGAGGGGTTGGGTTAAATGCGGAAGACACTGACTAGATATCCCCCTTCCCCAGCACGCAGATTAAGGAGGAGGTTATGAAGCTTCACCAGTTCCTATGAGAGGAAGAGGAGGCCTGGATAGCTGCCCTGAGGGAGGAAGAGGAGTAGAAGAGTCAGACGATGAAGGAGAAGATTGAGGTGATGAGTAAAACAATATCAGCATCACTGTATGGTTCAGAACCTGTATGGTTCAGATTGAACCTGTATGGTTCTGAACCCAACCCCACAGCAGTATAACTCTATTATGTATGGTTCTGAACCCAACCCCAGAGCAGTATAACTCTATTCTATATGGTCCTGAACGAACCCCAACAGCAGTATAACTCTATTCTGTATGGTTCTGAACCCAACCCCACAGCAGTATAACTCTATTCTATATGGTTCTGAACCCAACCCCACAACAGTATAACTCTATTCTGCATTGTTCTGAACCTAACCCCACAGCAGTATAACTCTATTCTGTATGGTTCTGAACCCAACCCCACAGCAGTATAATTCTATTCTGTATGGTTCTGAACCCAACCCCACTGCAGTATAACTCTATTCTGTATGGTTCTGAACCCAACCCCACAGCAGTATAACTCTATACTGTATGGTTCTGAACCCAACCCAACAGCAGTATAACTCTATTCTGTATGGTTCTGAACCCAACCCCACAGCAGTATAACTCTATTCTGTATGGTTCTGAACCCAACCCCACAGCAGTATAACTCTATTCTGTATGGTTCTGAACCCAACCCCACAGCAGTATAACTCTATTCTGTATGGTTCTGATCCCAACCCCACAGCAGTATAACTCTTTATTGATCTTCCAGAACCAAGAACACAGGGTCAGATCCAGATCTTGTTTCAGGAGCGCTGATCGATGTGGCAAAGCACCTGGGCAACCTGCAGTTCACAGTCTGGGAGAAGATATGGAATATGGTCCAATTCAGTGAGTATTGCCTTATGACTAAATA
>JAGTTL010000373.1:0-52000 GCA_036851935.1 Coregonus suidteri | reverse complement strand
GAGTTTCTCATTCATTTCAAACATGCCATTTCTACTGCCTTGTGCATAGCAGGGAAGGAGGCAAAGTGTAGGTGGTCTATTCTGGGTATTCAATTGATTTGTTAATTTGCATATTTTTCGCTGGCACTCAATAAAAGTAAGGCATAAAGTGTTCCCTCTTTTTTTACATGAATATTGACTGCAAATGTATTTGTTATAAATAACAATAATACGACTTAAACAGTAGACTGAGAATATATTATATTTATGAGCTATGTGAACATGGATAGGCATTTCGTGTGAAGGTTACCTATCTGGTGAGCATGATTATTATAATAATTTTTTTAAAGCTTTAGTTAAGTATTGTACACCTATGATTCTTATGCAGACATTTCAACATGTAACCGGAACCACGTTCAAATACAGACCCTATTTACAGGTTCTTCATAAGTCACATAAACCTGAAAATCAGTGTGTATCTATGGGCTGCTGTTGCTATGGGCCTTATATGTCACATGAACCCGAAAAAGTCCTCATATATACTATTAAAATCAGGTCTGAACACAAAATATAGCCCTAGACAAAATCTCAAACAGATGGATGTATTCCTAGAATCATGGGACCAAAACTATCTGATTCCCAGGTCTCTTGGACCTTGGGAAAGGCATGTCCCAATATGTCACATTTTTGTCATAAGTCCTGATATTGTCTATAAACACGTATGTGGTGTGTGTGTGTGTGTGTGTGTGTGTGTGTGTGTTGTGTGTGTGTGTGTGTGTGTGTGTGTGTAAGAGTGTTTGCGTTTGTAGGTCTACAGTGTGTGTGCATGTGTCGGTGTGTGTGTGGGTGTGTGTGCGTACGTGACAGACATATTCTACTATAAATACATTAAATATGCTGCAATTCTATGGATGGAATCTCCACAATACTTTACCCTTTTTTATTTTTGTGTAATCACAAAGGAGCTTTCTGTTTCCAGACAGATTCACCCTAACACGATGTATTTATTTTCCTACTAGAATTATCTTTGGACGATGACTATGATTATTCTGGCTATGTAACCACTTGAAAAATAGGACAGTGCACTCAGCTGCAAACCATCTACAAACTGAAGGGTAGAATTGGCCATTGAGTGTCTCTCTCTCTGCTTCTGTAAATGCTTCCATCAGCTCATGTGTAGGGAGAGGAGAGTCAGTCACTCTTCCATTGACCAGCATGTGAGCTATAATAAACCCTGACACCCATTGCCTCCCAGCATGGTTTCCTCCCTCTGCACTTATTGACTTCACACACACGCGCACACACACACACACACACGCGCACACACACGCAGCCACACATACGCAGACACACAAACAAAGATACAGACATAGGACACACACTTCACAGCAGTCATATTAGCCAGAAAAATGAACAGGATTAGCTACGGTGGCAAGGAACAGTGATAATATAAGGTGGGGAAAAAAACTAAAAACAACAACAGTCAAATCCAGCCAGTTTATACTGTGTGAATGGCTCACTATCTGGCAGAAGGAGCTCTCCTCTCCTCTCCAAGGCCCCAGACGCAGAAATCAATTTGGCATATAAGCGGTTAGATATGCAAGAGGAGAAGAGGAATAGAGGTTCTACACAAACAGCCCGAAGGCCAAATGTATTTGTAAAACATCCCACTAACACACACACTTTTTTTTTTTATATCTGCTGCAGCAAATCTCTCCACACTAACACCTCGAAGATCTTCAAAAGGATAGGTATCGTTGAAGTACTACAATATTATTGCAGAGGGCTGAGAGAGAGACAGAGACACAGAGAGAGAGAGAGAGAGAGAGATGAGAGAGAAGAGAGAGAGAGAGAGAGAGAACTTGAGAGAGAGAGAGAGAGCATGAGAGAGAGAGAGGATGAGAAGAGAGAGAGAGAGAGAGAGAGAGAAGAGAGAGAGAGGATGAGAGAGAGAGAGAGAGAGAGAGAGAGAGATGAGAAGAGAGAGAGAGAGAGAGAGAGAGAGAGAGAGAGAGAGAGAGAGATGGGGGGGGAGAGAGAGAGAGAGAGAGAGAGAGAGAGAGAGAGAGAGAGATGGGGGGGAGAGAGAGAGGAGAGAGAGGGGGGGGGGCGAGAGAGAGAGAGAGAGAGAGAGAGAGGAGGAGAGGAGAGAGAAAAAAGAAAAGAGAGAGAGAGCGCAAGGGTGAGGTTTTGGCTGCCACCCAGTTTTCTATTGTTTTATCCTCTGCAATATATCCTGCAGGTGAAAAAAACATTACGCTCAAGAATGGAGAAAAATAACACAGATAAAAAAAGATCAGACCTGGGGAGTCCGCAGCAGCATCCAACCTATTTAGAAAGCATCACAGGGAGAGAGAGCTTACCAGTATCAGACAGAATAAGCCCATCCAATATTAAATGTCGTCTTCATTCACTCCCCACTGTGGTGGGGGAAAACATCTAAACGGCAGTGATGGAACATGTGCTCACACACACACACACACACACAAAGGTAATGATTCGTCAGAACTGTCACATACAGAGCAACCTGCTGGTATGCATACACACAGCTATACGCCTACACACGCAGGAGGCGATGATATCCATGTTGCACAAATACAAACTGAATTTGTTACCATGCAGAACTTTCAATAGAAACACTGACCTGTCCAACTCTTTAAAGCAAATAGCTCTCTTGTATTCACCCTAGCATCTGAGAGAGAAAAAACCCTATACCCCTTTCCTTTGTTTACTTTGCTCCTTTAATTCCGTAAAGCCCATCATGACTCATTTATGGAGATTTGTTTTTTTCCTAAAACAGAGTGTATTTCCTCCTGACTCAACAAAACAAACAAACTGAGGGTGTGAGCTGGGGGAAAGTGGGGGTGAACGGCGAGAGTGGGGTACGTGACCCCTCTCAGCCCTCTTTAATCAGCGATCATCCTATCATCGCCTGGCGCCGCAGCCATGGAGACCGGCATGCTGCTACCAAAAGGAAACCCTAGTCGCTGTGGAACACGTGAAATCAGGCCACGGCCGGAAGTCTTAAATGTGTGTTGCGAGGGGGACCAAGGGTTCGGATCTAACTAATTTAGTGAGTTTACAGCGAAACAGCCAAGCAGTGAGTGATGACTAAAGGTTATACACAAGGAGAGCATGTAGGAGTAAATAGATGCCTTATATAGGGCTAGCATATAGGTCCGTATATATAGGGTAGATAGAGGCCTTATGTAGGGGTAGATAGAGGGCTTTTGGCGCTTCTCTTTTCCACTTATATAGGGCTAGATAGAGGTTTGTTATATAGGGGTAGATAGTTTTTGAATACTTGCTCTTATATAGGGGTAGATAGTCGCTTAGGTTTATATGTTCTTGGTCTTCCCTTTCTTTCTTCCTTCCTTGCTTTTTTTCTCTCTCCTTCTCTTTTTTTTTCCTTTTTTTAGGGGTAGATAGAGGTATTAGGGGGTAGATATAGGTAGATTAGAGGTTTTATAGGGGTAGATAGGTAGTATATAGGGGTAGATAGAGGTATTATATATAGGGGTAGGGTATAGAGGCCTTATGTAGGGGTAGATAGAGGTCTTATATAGGGGTAGATAGAGGTCTTATATAGGGGTAGATAGAGGCCTTATGTAGGGGTAGATAGAGGTCTTATATAGGGGTAGATAGAGGTCTTATGTATGGGTAGATAGAGGTCTTATATAGGGGTAGATAGAGGCCTTATGTAGGGGTAGATAGAGGCCTTATGTAGGGGTAGATAGAGGTCTTATATAGGGGTAGATAGAGGTCTTATATAGGGGTAGATAGAGGCCTTATGTAGGGGTAGATAGAGGCCTTATGTAGGGGTAGATAGAGGTCTTATATAGGGGGTAGATAGAGGTCTTATGTATGGGTAGATAGAGGTCTTATATAGGGGTAGATAGAGGCCTTATATAGGGGTAGATAGAGGCCTTATGTAGGGGTAGATAGAGGTGTTATATAGGGGTAGATAGAGGTATTATATAGGGGTAGATAGAGGTGTTATATAGGGCTAGATAGAGGTGTTATATAGGGTAGATATAGGTATTATATAGGGGTAGATAGAGGTCTTATATAGGGGTAGATAGAGGTCTTATATAGGGGTAGATAGAGGCCTTATGTAGGGGTAGATATAGGTCTTATATAGGGGTAGATAGAGGCCTTATATAGGGGTAGATAGAGGTCTTATATAGGGGTAGATAGAGGCCTTATGTAGGGGTAGATAGAGGTCTTATATAGGGGTAGATAGAGGTCTTATATAGGGGTAGATAGAGGCCTTATGTAGGGGTAGATAGAGGTGTTATATAGGGGTAGATAGAGGTGTTATATAGGGGTAGATAGAGGTCTTATATAGGGGTAGATAGAGGTCTTATATAGGGGACAGATAGAGGCCTTATATAGGGGTAGATAGAGGCTTATGTAGGGTAGATAGAGGTGTTATATAGGGGTAGATAGAGGTATTATATAGGGGTAGATAGAGGTCTTATATAGGGGTAGATAGAGGTCTTATATAGGGCTAGATAGAGGTCTTATATAGGGGTAGATAGAGGTGTTATATAGGGGTAGATAGAGGTATTATATAGGGGTAGATAGAGGTCTTATATAGGGTAGATAGAGGTCTTATATAGGGGTAGATAGAGGCCTTATGTATGGGTAGATAGAGGTATTATATAGGGGTAGATAGAGGCCTTATATAGGGGTAGATAGAGGTCTTATATAGGGGTAGATAGAGGCCTTATGTAGGGGTAGATAGAGGTCTTATATAGGGGTAGATAGAGGTCTTATATAGGGGTAGATAGAGGCCTTATGTAGGGGTAGATAGAGGTATTATATAGGGGTAGATAGAGGTCCGTTTAATAGGGGTAGATAGAGGGTCTTATATAGGGCTAGATAGAGGTGTTATATAGGGTAGATAGAGGCCTTATGTAGGGGTAGATAGAGGTGTTATATAGGGGTAGATATAGGTCTTATGTATGGGTAGATAGAGGTTTATATAGGGGGTAGATAGAGGTATTATATAGGGGTAGATATAGGTGTTATATAGGGGTAGATAGAGGCCTTATGTATGGGTAGATAGAGGCATTATGTATGGGTAGATAGAGGTGGTGTTATATAGGGGTAGATATAGGTGTTATATAGGGGTAGATATAGGTATTATATAGGGGTAGATAGAGGCCTTATGTATGGGTAGATATAGGTATTATATAGGGGTAGATAGAGGCCTTATATAGGGGTAGATAGAGGTCTATATAGGGGTAGATAGAGGCCTATGTAGGGGTAGATAGAGGTCTTATTTAGGGGTAGATTAGAGGCCTTATGTAGGGGTAGATAGAGGTCTTATGTAGGGGTAGATAGAGGCCTTATATAGGGGTAGATAGAGGTCTTATGTAGGGGTAGATAGAGGTCTTATATAGGGGTAGATAGAGGTGTTATATAGGGGTAGATAGAGGCCTTATGTAGGGGTAGATAGAGGTGTTATATAGGGTAGATATAGGTCTTATGTATGGGTAGATAGAGGTGTTATATAGGGGTAGATAGAGGTATTATATAGGGGTAGATATAGGTCTTATATAGGGGTAGATAGAGGTGTTTATATAGGGGGTAGATAGAGGTCTTATGTAGGGGTAGATAGAGGCATTATGTATGGGTAGATAGAGGTCTTATATAGGGGTAGATAGAGGTGTTATATAGGGGTAGATATAGGTATTATATAGGGGTAGATAGAGGCCTTATGTATGGGTAGATATAGGTATTATATAGGGGTAGATAGAGGCCTTATATAGGGGTAGATAGAGGTCTTATATAGGGGTAGATAGAGGCCTTATGTAGGGGTAGATAGAGGTCTTATATAGGGGTAGATAGAGGCCATTATGTAGGGGTAGATAGAGGCCTTGTGTAGGGGTAGATAGAGGCCTTATGTAGGGGTAGATAGAGGTCTTATGTAGGGGTAGATAGAGGCCTTATATAGGGGTAGATAGAGGTCTTATGTAGGGGTAGATAGAGGTCTTATATAGGGGTAGATAGAGGTCTTATGTAGGGGTAGATAGAGGTCTTATGTAGGGGTAGATAGAGGTCTTATATAGGGGTAGATAGAGGTCTTATATAGGGGAAGATAGAGGTCTTATATAGGGGTAGATAGAGGTCTTATGTAGGGGTAGATAGAGGTCTTATATAGGGGTAGATAGAGGTCTTATGTAGAAAGAAAAATACACTGTATGCCAGTTTTCGATAACGTTAAAGATTAGCATAAGTCTCAGCACACAACTCAGTGATGGTCACGCTTTATCAGTCAAAGGAGCTCAACCAGATGTTTAGATAATGTCTGTCTGCCTGCCTGCCTGCCTGTGTCTGCCTGTCTGCCTGCCCGTGCCTACCTGTCTGTCTGCCTGTCTGTCTGTCTGCCTGTCTGTCTGCCTGTCTGCCTGCCTGTGGTCTGCCTGTCTGCCTGCCTGTCTGTCTGCCTGCCTGCCTACCTGTCTGTCTGCCGTCTGCCTGCCTGTGTCTGCCTGCCTGCCTACCTGTCTGTCTGCCTGTCTGTCTGTCAGAATAGAATACACCAGTCCACCCCACTTCCTCACTGTATCTCCCTCCAATCTGCCCCTCCAGTGCGGTGCACATTTTAGGACACCCTCAAGCTTAAATCAAATCAAATCATATTGTATTTGCCACACGCGCCGAATACAAACAGGTACCTTACAGTGAAATGCTTTTACTGACAAGCCCTTAACCAACAATGGAGTTTTAAGAAGAATAAGTGTAAGCAAAAAATTTATGAGTAGAAAATGAAAATAATAAATAATTAAAAGTAGGGAGGCTAAATACACGGGGTACCGGTACAGAGTCAATGTGCAGAGGCACAGGTTAGTGGAGGTAATTGAGGTAATATGTACATGTGGGTAGAGTTAAAGTGACTATGCATTGATAATAAACAGAGTAGCAGCAGTGTAAAAGAGGGGGTGGGGTGGGGGGGGGGACAATGCAAATAGTCAGGGTAGCCATGATTAGCTGTTCAGGAGACTTATGGCTTGGGGGTAGACGCTGTTAAGAAGCCTATTGGACCTAGACTCCGGTACCGCTTGCCGTGCGGTAGCAGAGAGAACAGTCTATGACTAGGGGGGCTGGAGTCTTTGACAATTTTTAGGGCTTGGTATAGAGGTCCTGGATGGCAGGAAGCTTGGCCCTAGTGATGTATATGGGCCGTACGCACTACCCTCTGTAGTGCCTTGCGGTCGGAGGCCGAGCAGTTGCCATACCAGGCAGTGATGCAACCAGTCAGGATGCTCTCGAAAGGTGCAGCTGTAGAACTTTTTGAGGATCTGAGGACCCATGCCAAATCTTTTCAGTCTCCTAAGGGGGAATAGGCTTTGTCGTGCCCTCTTCACACGACTGTCTTGATATGTTTGGGGACCATGATAGTTTGTTGGTGATGTGGACACCAATGAACTTGAAGCTCTCAAACCTGTTCCACTACAGCCCTATCGATGAGAATGGGGGCATGCTCAGTCCTCTTTCTTTTTCCTGTAGTCCACAATCATCTCCTTTGTCTTGATCACGTTGAGGGAGAGAAGTGTTATCCTGGCACCACATGTCCAGGTCTCTGACCTCCTCCCTATAGGCTGTCTCATCGTTGTCGGTGATCAGGCCTACCACTGTTGTGTCGTATGCAAACTAATGATGGTGTTGGAGTCGTGCCTGGCCATGCAGTCATGGGTGAACAGGGAGTACAGGAGGGGACTGAGCACGCACCCCTGAGGGGCCCCCGTGTTGAGAATCAGCGTTGCAGATGTGTTGTTACCTACCCTTACCATCTGGGGGTGGCCCGTCAGGAAGTCCAGGATCCAGTTGCAGAGGGAGGTGTTTAGTCGAGGGTCCTTAGCTTAGTGATGAGCTTTGAGGGCAGTATGGTGTTGAAAGCTGAGCTGTAGTCAATGAATAGCATTCTCACGTAGGTGTTCCTCTTGTCCAGGTGGGAAAGGGCAGTGTGGAGTGCAATAGAGATTGCATCATCTGTGGATCTGTTGGGGCGGTATGCACATTTGAGTGGGTCTAGGGAATCTGGGATAATGGTGTTGATGTTAGCCATGACCAGCCTTTCAAAGCACTTCATGGCTACAGACGTGAGTGCTACGGGTCGGTAGTCATTTAGGCAGGTTATCTTAATATTCTTGGGCACAGGGGCTATTGTGGTCTGCTTGAAACATGTTGGTATTACAGACTCAGTCAGCGACAATGTCAGTGAAGACAATTGGCAGTTTGTCAGCGCATGCTCGGAGTACACGTCCTGGTAATCCGTCTGGCCCTGCGGCCTTGTGAATGTTGACCTGCTTAAAAGGCTTACTCACATTGGCTACGGAGAGCGTGATCACATAGTCATCCGGAACAGCTGATGCTCTCATGCATGCTTCAGTGTTGCTTGCCTCAAAGCGAGCATAGAAGTGATTTAGCTCGTCTCGTAGGCTTGTGTCACTGGGCAGCTCGCGGCTGTGCTTCCCTTTGTAGTCTGTAATAGTTTGTAAGCCCTGCCACATCCGACGAGCGTCGGAGCCGGTGTAGTACGATTCAATCTTAGTCCTGTATTGACTCTTTGCCTGTTTGATGGTTCGTCGGAGGGCATAGCGGGATGTCTTATAAGTGTCCGGGTTAAAGTCCCGTTCATTGAAAGCGGCAGCTCTACCCTTTAGCTCAGTGCGGATGTTGCCTGTAATCCATGGCTTCTGGCTGGGGTATGTACGTACGGTCACTGTGGGGAAAACGTCATCGATGCACTATTGATGAAGCCAGTGACTGATGTGGTGTACACCTCCATCGGAAGAATCTTGGAAACATATTCCAGTCTGTGCTAGCAAAACAGTCCTGTAGCTTAGCATCTGCGTCATCTGACCACTTCTTTATTAACCGAGTCACTGGTGCTTCCTGCTTTAGTTTTTGCTTATAAGCAGGAATCAGGAGGATATAATTATGTCAGATTTGCCAAATGGAGGGCGAGGGAGAGCTTTGTACGCGTCTCTGTGTGTGGAGTAAAGGTGGTCTAGAGTTTTTTTTTCCCTCTGGTTGCACATTTAACATGCTGGTAGAAATTAGGTATAACGGATTTAAGTTTCCCTGCATTAAAGTTCCCGGCCACTAGGAGCGCTGTCTCTGGATGAGCGTTTTCCTGTTTTTTATATGGCCCTTATACAGCTCATTGAGTGCAGTCTTAGTGCCAGCATCGGTTTGTGGTGGTAAATAGACAGCTAAGAAAAAACTCTCTTGGTAAATAGTGTGGTCTACAGCTTATCATGAGATACTCTACCTCAGGCGAGCAAAACCTTGAGACTTCCTTAATATTAGATTTCGTGCATCATCTCTTCTGTCCTGCCGATGTAGCGTATATCCCGCCAGCTGTATGTTATCCATGTCGTCGTTCAGCCACGACTCGGTGAAATATAAGATATTACAGTTTAATGTCCCCTTGGTAGGATATCCTTGATCGTAGGTCGTCCATTTTGTTTTCCAATGATTGTACGTTGGCTAATAGGACTGATGGAAGAGGCAGATTACTCGCTCGCCGTCGGATCCTTACAAGGCACCCCAACCTACGTCCACGATATTTCCGTCTCTTTTCTCATGCGAATGACGGGGATTTGGGCCTTGTCGGGTGTCTGTAGAATATCCTTCGCATCCGACTCGTTGAAGAAAAAATATTTGTCCAATACGAGGTGAGTAATCGCTGTTCTGATATCCAGAAACTATTTTTGGTGGCAGAAACATTATGTACAGAATAAATTAACACAAAACAACACACATAATAGCACAATTGGTTTAGGGGTCGTAAAACGGCAGCCATCTCCTCCGGCGCCATTTTCTCTAATGACGCTGTCCTAAAAAGTATTCCAGTCTCTAGTCTCCACCGTGGCTGCTGGTGCTGATAGTGAATGGGCAGTGTTGGCTGTGTTGGCCATTGAATGCGGGGGCTCTTTAAAGCCTGTTATTCTGTGTATTGCTTCTCCTGCCAGGGTCTGAACGAAGCAGAGGAAAAGAAAAGGGGCCCCCTTCTCTCTCTTTCTCTCCCTTGCCTAGGGAGGACTGCATCTTCCACAAGAAATGAACACAAGCCCACTCTGAAATCAGCTGCTTGCCCACGCCCGCTGTCTCTCCCCTGCTCTACATTCAGCAGGCATACACTCCACACAGAGAGGGGGAATGGGGAGGGAGAGAGAATGGAAGAGGTGGAAGAAAGAAGGAGAAAGAGAAAAAGGGAGGGAAAGTGAAAGAAAGAGGAAGAGAGGGAGTGAGAGAGAGCGAGAGAACGAAAGAGAAGAATGAACAGAGGCCCCTATCTCCCTTCACCTGATTACTGATTACTATAGATTTTTTCATCTCTCCAACCCCCCTCCTTTTCTATCTCCACCCCACCATCATCCCCCTCCTTCCTCTTCCTCTCATTCTGTCTCTCTTTACCTCCTCTTTCTCTTAAATGTCTGAAACAATGTTTTCAAATAATGTTATCAGAAAGTGAGAAAAACCTGAAAGCTAATCCTGTCACTAGCCAACTTAAGAAAAACAGGGAGTTTTTAACTCCCCCTCTCTTCTCCTCCTCCCCCTCCTCCTCCTCCCCCTTCCTCTGAATGAACAAGCGTTCCTGAGCTGGACGATGGCCAGAATCAGTAATAAAGTGCTAAGCAGAAGACAGGAAATACTGGAGAAGTCGAACAAATGTTATGACAATACTTATAACTTTTACAGTCAGGGCCCCAGCATCAGGCCTTACTGGCCCAGACAGGAGGAAGCCATTTTTACTCCTTGCACACAGCGCCTCCCAGCAGATGTTATCACTTTGCCAAGAATATATATTTTTTATTATTCCTTTTTTTTTATCCAACAATTAAAAACAGTAAACAAAACACAAAATATACATTTTTCAAAAGTGAAGGAAATTAGTGAATCTAGCGACTCTTGCTTTGGGAAAGGGACGGAGGGAGGAACAGTCCAATAAATGAATAATAGAAATGTAAGTGATTTAGCGTGAAGGAATCTGTGTTGTGTTGGGCTGGGCTGCAGACATGAGGCGAGGTCTCACACTCCGACAGACAGACAGGAAGCTGTCGCCTGGCTGTATAAAACAACATGTTGACATGTCCCAACACAACACACTGCCTGCATCCCAAATGGCACCCTATTCCTTATTTAGTGCACTACTTATGACCAGGGCCCAAAAGCGCTAATAGGGAATAGGGTGCCATTTGGTAAGCAGTTACTCCCACTCAACTGTCTGGAACATTGGAGAGGTCACCTGACAGGTTTTTATATCAATGAAATGAGAGTATGAGACTATTTACTTCAATTAAAGTTTAATCAATTGTCATTTATTTGCCTTTTGGCTTTTTCCGCCATTGGCAGCCAAATTGTATGTATTTATTTATTAACCAGCTCAAAGAATAAGTATATTTTTTCAGCACCAATGGCAAATCCTTGCTTAAACTGTTGGAGTTTATCAAGCCAACACAGGTGAAAACTACTGCAATATCATCTTAATATTTAAATACCACAGTGTTACATAAGTGTCAAAACCAATTGAGCATCATTTAAGGGGTTGACAGAATTATCACAAAGGACAAAAGGTTTCACATTACTATGATAAATATACAAGCAATCATTGACAGGTGCATAGGCCGTACATTAGATGACATTGTGTTTACACGTCAAAAATGCAGTATCAGAATTTTACCACCTTTTGGGAAAAAACAACAAAACAGAAATGTTAATTGGAGAGGATCATCTCCCAGGCACGGAGAAACATATCTGGTTCGAGGGCATTGCTCCTTTTTGGCTCGCGGGGAAAGAAAAAAAGAAAAAGAGTTCTCCTTGCTGTTCTGTTCTCTGATAATGAGCTTTTATTACAAAAGCGTGTTTAAATGATGTCGACACTGTATTGACGTTTAAGGATCTTTTGTGTATCCTCTTCGCAGGCATTCCTCTCGCCACACAACAGTACACTGTGCTCTCAGCTCCAACTCCCAATCACATCATGATGTCAGCTCCAACTCCCAATCACATCATGATGTCAGCTCCAACTCCCAATCACATCATGATGTCAGCTCCAACTCCCAATCACATCATGATGTCAGCTCCAACTCCCAATCACATCATACTGTATTAGCCCCGACTGCATACATCTTTTGTTTTTTTCTCTTCTTATTTATTATTCAATTCAGATCAAGCTGACAAACCCGGGGGATTTCAGTCAATTCTAGTTGAGCTGCCTCTCTGGCAGATTCCTGATGCTGTTATGTTTGCAGAACAAACACACCAAAAAATCCCATTTAATTGCTGGGACATAAATAAATCTACAGGCCTTATTTCCCAACACAAGTCACACTCGCTCGCTGGCGGGTGGAGACGTGGCGGCCCGCCGTCTCTCTCCCCTACACAACATTCTCGCTTGACCTTCATCTCCCCGCTTGTCAACCAGCCGTTTGACTCGGTGTTCAGGCGATGATGGACTGGACATGAACTCTAAAAGCTGAGGGCCTTGAATCAAGACAGACAAAGAAAGGGAAGCATTTGTGGGAAGCATTGGAGTCAACATGGGCCAGCATCCCTGTGGAACGCTTTTGACACCAAATCAATATTAATGTTTTGTACACTCAGTGTATATTTCCACACTATTAGGTTGGAATAATACTGTGAAATTATGAAAATTTGGAAAATTATGAAAATGCCCTTTTAGTATAAGAGTTGTTTGAAATGTCAGCCTGTTTTGGTGGGATGGTTTTGGCCTTCCATGGTGACATCACCATGCTTTAAATTAGTTAATAGACCAATAAGAAAGAGAGTTCCAAATCTCTCTGCCAATAACAGCACATTTTCAGTTTTCCCCCTCCCGACTCAGACCACTCCCAGACAGTTCTAGCTAAATTCTTACCTGAGAAATTGCTCTTTGCTAAGAAGCTATTTTTGTTTATTTTAAGACATTTTAATTAAAAACAATCACAGTAAGGTACTTAATTGTTATCCAAAAATGATTTGATATTGAGATTTTAAGGCTGTATTGGACCTTTAACTTTGCCAGAGCACATTGTGATTGTACTGGAAAGTGGCAATTATAAACCTAATTTCTGTGGCTGTCAGCTTAACATACTTTTTATAACACAAAAATAAAACACTTGCCTTTGCCAGAGCCTCCTTCCTTCTCTGCAAACACATGCAAAGCATTGCCTGTTTTATTAAAGGCTGAACAATTTGCAGATCAATTTAAGAACAAGTGTTTCATTACGAGGGAACAGGGGAGAGGGGAGAGGCATGTCAGCCAAGGCCTGAAGTGGGGTTAAGCATGTCTGCAACAGGACCCAACCAGGCCAAAAAAACAGGGCCTGGAATTGGACAGCCCCCAGAATCAGTCTCGCTCGACCAGAGGAAGTAAGGGTGTTTAGGACAGAAATATGATCGTTGTCACATAGAGTATACTGGTTCCATTTCCCTTGGAATTTATTAGTGGATCATTCATAAGTATGAACAGTAACAAAAAGCAGGAAGTACATATGGAACCATGGAGAAAATATGGAAATCATGGGAGTCTCTTTGACCACCACCCAGCTGCAGCGCAAGTCTACACCATTCTAGACAACTACTGGGGGTGACACACCACACAGCTGTTTCATACATCTACACAGACTCCTAGCAACGACGCTACACAGCTGCCCACTGGAATACTCACCATAGCCACAATATGCCTAATAAATGGCCTGGGAGATATCATGTACTGTATGGATGCATGACTAGGATAACATCTGTCATGTCTGGCCCAAATCTGATATAGGCCTTCAGATGGCGTATCTTTAAAAAATATATAAAACACATTTAATATATTATTTTCCCCTAACCCTACCACCCTCCCCTAATTGGTTTAAACTAATGGACAACAAAACTTAGGCTTCCACTTCCAGATACATTTCACGGACAGTATATTTTACATTAGTTATCTTTTGTTTGATTTTACATTTTAGTCATTTAGCAGACACTCTTATCCAGAGCGACTTACAGTAGTGAGTACATACATTTTCATACTGGTCCCCCGTGGGAATCAAACCCACAACCCTGGCATTGCAAGCGCCATGCTCTACCAACTGAGCCACACGGGACCAGCCTTCAGCTACCCTCAACCCCTCCCATCTATCTCTGAGGACCATCTAGTTTAGATTTCTAGCTGATATATTTTTCAACTGTGCTGTAATGTTTCACAAAAGTTTTGAACTTTTCTATTCTCATAGTTTCTACAGATTGTAAATTAAAGATAAACACCTTTGCTAAGAGTATTATTATTATATTATTGATCGATTGACTTTGCCTTATCAATTCACCCAGCAGTGCTATTTGCAGAGGTTAGCTCCAAGTAAATGTTGCATTTATTCAGCCATTTCCTGAACCTGCGACCAAAAACAACTATTTTGTAACCTGTATGTGCAGCTGTCCAATTTGTTGGTCCTTAAATTAAACTGGTATACTTTTTTATTTATCACAATTTTCTTTAGCCAATTTTGGTCTTAAATGCAGGGCCAACAGACAAGTACCTTACCTTCTCCCCTTCTCTCATTATGAGTATAAAATAAGAACAATTTTCCTCCAATGCAAATATGCATGAGGTAATGAGTGAATAAATGCATAAGGGTTTTACATTACATTTGCTGTAGCTCAGCTTAGGAGTAGAAACAGCAATTTTGCTGAATATCATTTGAATCTACCAAAAAAAGAGAGCAAGTGGTGTATAATCCTATTATAATAATAATAATAATAATAAATATGCCATTTAGCAGACGCTTTTATCCAAAGCGACTTACAGTCATGCGTGCATACATTTTTTTTTTGTGTAATGGGTGGTCCCGGGGATCGAACCACTACCTTGGCGTTACAAGCGCCGTGCTCTAACAGCTGAGCTACAGAGGACTATTAACTTCCACCCATCTAGCCGAGAATGTATACGAAATAAACAGGAGCTTAAGGGGGGAAGGAGGGAAGGAGGAGGGGACGGGGAAAAAGAGATGTGTATTTCCATTCCGGCTTTGAGAGAGTTTTCAGTGCGCGGCGGCTGGGCAACGGCTCACATACTGTATATAAACGTGTATCATTTCTCCCCGTGATTAGAAGAGAGGGACGGTTTCACATTGAAGAGTTTAAGTCGGTTAAAGTTCCAGCTGGAAAGCGATAAGGGATGATAAATAAATGTTGAAACATGCTTTCCTTGTGTTTTAATCTTCTCCTTGGATTCCAACTTTAAAGACTGTGTGCCAACATAATGCCCATGTATAGACTGCCCCCTTCACCCCACATAGTAAGGTGGGATTGTCATCATCACATTGGCATGCTTTGGAGATGAGACAGGGAGGGACTACATGAAACTTGTCCAATAAGAAATGCTCCTCTTAATTTTCTGTTCAAATATTTTTTATTGAACACACACAAGAATGGTGTATAGGTATGAAAGACACATGTGTACAGTTCTTATCTAAACATAAGAGAACAGACATGAACAACAAGACCCAGAGTTCTGGACACAAAACAAATATTACAAAACACGACATACAGAAACAGGGACAGGTAGAAAGAAAAAGGGTAGATGTAACCCCCCCACTTATACCCCCCTTTATCCCCCGAGTGTCAGCTGTCGGCTCGTTATCTCTGATTGGGAGCCATATTTATACTGTGTGTTTTCACCTTGGGGTGGTGGGTTTTTGTTCCGTGTTCGGTCAGTGTAACCGTTTGGACTTCACGAGTCGTGTTTTGTTTGTTTGTTAGAAACTTTAAATAAAATAAAGTCATGTTTCTTTCACACGCTGCGCCTTGGTCTACTTCGCTACTAGACGATCGTGACAGAGTGCGTTAAAAAGTACAAATTCACTGCACCGACTGGTCCAGGTAAGAGAGGAAAGGCTGCCAGATTTGATCAAATGTTGATAATTTATTGTTCAGAATATATCTAATTCTTTCTAAGTGTACAGTTTTTGCCACTTCGCTGAGCTATAATTTGGTAGAGGGCGCTTCCCTCTTTTCCAAAACAACAATAGAGCATAGGGCAAAGCAGTGGAGTAGTGTACCCTGCTCAGCCTGACATGTATCACACATAGGGGATGTATCAGGAAATATCCTATGCAGTTTTAGTTTTGGAATAGTGTAATCTGTGTAATACCTTAAATTGTATGAGACGATGTCTGGAGTTAATGGAGCAGGTGTGGATATACATTTACATTACATTTACGTCATTTAGCAGACGCTCTTATCCAGAGCGACTTACATATTATTATTATTTATTTTTTATTTTTATACTGGCCCCCTGTGGGAATCGAACCCACAACCCTGGCGTTGCAAACACCATGCTCTATCAACTGAGCTACATCCCTGCCGGCCATTCCCCTCCCCTACCCTGGACGACGCTGGGCCAATTGTGCGCCGCCCATGAGTCTCCCGGTCGCGGCCGGCTGCGACAGAGCCTGGATTCGAACCAGGATCTAGTGGCACAGTTTTGCACTGCGATGCAGTGCCTTAGACCACTGCGCCACTCAGGAGACACAATATACTCCAAGCTATCCTCCCAGTCTGCCACCGAAATATCAGTCCCTAGTTCTTCCTCCCATTTGCCTTAATGGCATCAGTAGAGGGTGCGCTAAACAGATTGAAAAGCGTCATATAGACGAGATATCAGTTTGTCTGAGGTGGGGCATATTTTTATGCATCCGTCAAACATGGAAGTTTTAGCATTCTTAAATGTTGGGAGGTGTTTTCTAACATAGTCTCTAATTTGTAGGTATCTGAAAAAGTTACTTCTGGGAAGGTTATAAGTTTCCCTCAGCGCTTCAAAGGAAGCAAGGTCCCTCCTATATATAAATCCCCTATGGTACTTATCCCCAACTCTCCCATCGCTCAAAGGTGTTATCAAGGTTAGAGGGGGCAAAGGAGGGATTCCTGGCAACAGGGAGCATGAATGATATTGGTCTAAGCTCAAAGTGGACTTTCATTTGCTTCCAGATTCGGACTGTGCTATGTATAATAGGATTGTTATGGTAAAGTGACATCTCCAGATTAACAGGTGACAAAATCACGGCACCAATAGAGAAGGGGTGACACTCTCCCGCTCCATACTAAGCCAGCTGGGTGGCGGGGGTTGCGTCATCCAGCAAAAACGTAAACAGCGCGGAGGTTAGCGGCCCAATAGTAAAATATAAAATTTGGGAGAGACAATCCTCCTTCCATCTTGGATTTACATAGGTGTTTTTTACCTATACTGTGTGTTTTATAATCCCAGATGAAAGGATTGATAATAGAGTCCAGTTGTTTATGAAATGATTTAGGTATGAATACTGGGATGTTCTGGTATAGGTAGAGCAGTTGTGGGAGGAAGACCATTTTAATGGCATTAATTCTTCCGAGCAGAGAAATTGGGAGAGTTCTCCAAAACTGTATGTTTGCCTTGAGATTTTGCATCAGAGAAGGGAAATTCTCTTTAAATAGTAAAGGAGTATTGTTTGGTAACTACAATTCCAAGGTAGATACATTTTTCTGAAGATAACTTAACTGGAAGATGTTCTAGCCAGGAGGTGTTTTGCAACCGTATGGGCATTCATTCACTCTTGTTCCAATTTATTCTGTATCCCGAGAAGGTACCAAACAAATTAATCACCTCAAGAATAGCTGGAATACTAGCTTGGGGTTCTGTTACATAGAGGAGAATATCATCTGCGTATAGGGAAATATTATTTAGAGTATCTTTAGTATTATAGCCGTGTATTGCTGAATGAGATCTGATCGCTTGAGCGAGAGGTTCAATAATTAGGGCGAAGAGCATAGGCGACAGCGCACAACCCTGCCTTGTCCCTCTGTGAAGGTTAAATCGGGGCGACATTGATTGGTTAGTGAGTATTCTCGCACAGGGGTTCCTATATAAAAGCTGGATCCAATTTATGAACCCATCTCCAATATAAAATTTCTGTAGGACCTTGAATAGATAGGGCCACTCAACTTGGTCAAAGGCCTTTTCGGCGTCAAGAGATATAACGGCAAGGTCCACGTTAGGTAACCTCTGAGAATACATAATGTTGAAGAGGCGCCTGAGATTGAAGAATGAGTTTCTATTAGGGATAAAGCCGGTCTGGTCCGAATGGACCAATTTGCCAATTAAAGTGCTAAGCCTGTTAGCCAGAGTTTTTGCTAAAATCTTTTGGTCTGTATTAAGGAGGGATATTGGTCTGTATGACCCTACCTCTTCCGGATCTTTACCCTTCTTATGTATAACTGTGATAAACGCCTCATCCAAAGTAGATGGGAGAGCTCCATCCTCATTGGCCCGAACCAACATTTTGTGCAGGTAGGGAGATAGCATGTTGCTGAATGTTTTATAGAATTCACCAGGGTATCCATCTGGGCCGGGGTCTTGCCACTCTTTAGAGATTTAATTGTTTCTCTAATTTCTTCAAGAGATATTTCCTTATTCAGGAAGTTAGAGTCTTCCTGGTTCAGGCAGGAAGATTACAGTCCTCCAAAAAGTTTTGCATAATTAAGGGGTTAGGATCCGCTTTAGATGTATATAGAGTCTCATAAAACTGACGGAATCTGTCATTGATGTCTTTGGGGGAGGAGAGTAATTCCCCAGATGCAGATTTAACTTTGTGAATCATTAGGTCACTCACGTTTTTTCGAAGTTGTCTGGCGAGTAATTTGTGTGGTTTGTCACCAAACTCAAAATATTTTTGCTTGGCATAGAGAAAAGATTTAGCAATTTTAGCCGAGAGGATCTGATTGTATTTAAATTTTAAAGACATAATTTTTTTATGTTTCTCCATAGATGTATGTCTAGCATTCTCCCTGTCCAGTAAGTGAATTTGTCCCTCCAGTTCTACCAATTGTTTTCTGTTTTGCCTACTCCTGGCAGTCTGAAAGGAGATGATACAGCCTCTCAAATACGCCTTCAGCGTTTCCCAAAATACTGCTGGGGAAGTCTCTGTGTTGTCGTTGGTATCAAAGAAAAATGTAATTTGGTCTTTAAGATGTTCACAGAATGTTGGTTCTGTGAGGAGCTGAGGATTCAACCTCCAGACCCTCTCGTTTTGGTACGATGTCACCCAATCTCAGGGAGAAGGTGAGTGGACTGTGGTCAGAGATTATAATATCATAATATCTCACATTACAGGTATAGGGGAGTAGTTTAGCATCAACCAAAAAGTAGTCAATTCGAGTATATACATTGTGAACATGAGAGTAAAAGGAGTATTCCCTACCCGTAGGATTAGAGATCCTCCATATATCAAATAAGTTAGAATTTTTTATGTAGGTATTCAAGAATTCGCTTGAATAGGAGGTAGGGGTTCGCCGGGTAGAGGATCTATCCAAATATTGGTCTAGTACACAGTTAAGGTCCCCTCCAATGACCAGATTAGTATGGGAGATATCTGGAATCAGGGCAAGGACTCTTTTGAAAAAAAGAGGGGTTATCAATGTTTGGCCCATAGATATTTAGTAGAGTTACAGAAGTAGAATGGATCTCTCCTATTACGATCACATAACGACCCTCTTTATCCACAATAGTGGTTTTATGTAGAAAGGGAATTCCTTTCCGTAACAGAATCGCTGTGCCTCTCGTTTTGGCAGAGAAGTTAGAGTGATACACTTGTCCCACCCACTTACATTTAAGTCTGTTATGAGATTTGTTTTTCAGATGGGTTTCTTGCAAAAATATAATATCAGACGACAGTGCTTTCAAGTGGGCTAGGACCCTGCCTCTCTTAATTGGTTTGTTTAAACCCTTGACATTCCAGGAAGTGAATGTAAGTCCCGCCCTCCTCTCATTTGTAGTTCCTATGGTGGCCTGCATAACATGTAACTCACTAAAAAGGTAAGAAAGCGCACCAAACCATCACGATCAGCATATGTAGCACCTACACCCGAGCAGTATCCAACCCACCCCTCCCCCCCGCAAGGACCTTTGCTCTCCACCCTGTTCCCCTACTTTCCCCAACCTTTACCCCCCCCCATCAACCCACATTTAACAGGCATACACACATAGGACAGAAAAAATATATGAAAATAAAAATAACAAACACATTGTCTGGCCGATGCCAAAAAAGCACGGCGCGACCCTCGAACAAGAGGTAAAACACAAATAAAATCCCAACTATGCGCTCACCTCTCACTATCCTAGAACTTCTACTAACATATGAACTGAGGAGGCTCCCGCAAAGTGTTCAATTAGCATCTAATAAACCTAAACAGAGTTGCAAACTTAAACATATTGCGCACTTAAGGTTCATCTTGGGTCAATCCCTGAGATAAGCAAGATGTATCATCACAAGATTCTATTGCTAAGCAATACCGTCTAAACATAAACCATCAGTAACCGACATAGACAGCAGTACAGTTACATATTGTGGGTTAGGAGAAGGGAACAAGGATTTTGATAAATTGAACGTACCCCCCATTCAAAAAAAATAACAAAGTAAATAAAAATGTAAAAAAATTAAAAATACATATGTGCACACATACACATCCACACACACACACATACATACATACATACATACATACATACATACATACATACATACATACATACATACATAATACATACATACATACATACATACATACATACATACATACATACATACATACATGTGTATACCTACATACATACACACGCACACACACACATATACACACGCATACACACATACATCCATACACACACATCTACATACACAAACTTGCATACCCCAGAATAATAATCTATACAAATTTAAAATATACACATACATAATACTAAAATGCTAAGAGAAAATAATAATAAAGTACAAATAATTATTATTATATGTACGCACAGGAATAATGTAAGAATTGAAAAATAAATAACGAAACAAAACAAAAATGGGGGAATATAAGTATATCCATCCGAAAGTGTCAATGATCCGACCTGGAAGGCCTCCCAAAACAGGCATCGCTCTAAACCCAGTCGGAATGAAAGTGAAATTAACGTTAAGTGAGAGCTCTGACCACCCTCCATTGGTCAGCTCATCGTATTACATGTTCGGTAGCCCTTGCTGAGACCGTTGAATACGGTTTCACCCGTTATGGTATGGTATGGTATGGATTCGAGTCCGTGAGCAGACCTTAACACACAATGACAAGGCACTCTAACCTGTACGGGGGATTGGTGTATATTCCGGACAAACTTCTCTGCGTCCAGAACCGAGGAGAGCCAGATCTTCTCCCCGGAAGGCGGGGTAATTCTTAGTCTTGCAGGGAAGAGCAAAGGCTGGGCGAAGATGGAGTTTGTAGAGTTTGGTCATGACATCTCTGTAGCCAGCGCGGTGCTTTGCCACATCGGGCGCATAGTCCTCATAGACACGAAAGGGGTGCCCTTTATGTAACAGGTTGCCCCTCATTCGAGCCCGCGCAGGATAAGATCCTTGGTCTTGAAACTGTGACAACAAATGATTACTGGGCGAGGACGCTGGCCCGGTCCAGGCACTGGGACAAGGGCGCAATGTGCACGGTCCAGTAGGGGATCCGACGCCAAAACATCCGGTCCCGTTGCATCCTTCAGTAGCTTGGCGAAGAAGTCGGTTGGGCGAGAGCCCGCCTCCACCCTTCTGCCAGACCCACCACGCGAAGGTTATGACGCCTGGATCTGCCCTCCAGGTCGACCACTTTCACAGAATGCCTCTGTACACTATCCTGCAATGACGTGCATAGTTTCTCTAACTCGTCGATCCTACCAGCGTTGAATTCAGAAGCTTTCTCAAGGTCCACAATACTCTGGCCCTGCGAAGCGACCGTTCGAATGGTGCTCTCGATTTTAGTGTCCAGTTCAGCAATAGTAGCCTTAAGATCATCCGCTATAGCAACACGTAGTTCTCCAAAGCCCGGGTAAGTTCTGTAAGTGTCACGTTGTTACCTGTGCCTTCCGCCATGTTTGTCTCGTTGTTTGGTGGGGAGTAGGCCTCTGATGTGGATTTATTGTCCTTTGGTCGCTTATTACTCGGCATTTTCACATAGAAAGTTACAATATTGTATTAGAAAGAAAAGTTTGTTGTAACAAGTGCAATAAAGTAAGTTAGGTTAGATTATTTTTTTTTCTAATCTAATCAAAGTGCTTCACAGGAAAAAAAACAAATAAAAAACAATGAAAAATAACAGCTTAAATATTTACTACACAACAAACATAAGAGGATAAAAAAAAGAATAACAATTTAAATCGAATGACTAAAAAGCACACTATGGAAAAGCAACGCTAAAAAGGTGTATTTTAAGATCTCTTTTAAACATGTCCACAGTTTCGGCCCCCCTCAGGTTCTCCAGAGGCTGGGGGCATAGTAACTAAAGGCTGCCTCTCCATGCCTCTTGGTCCTGGGTTTGGGATAGTTAAAAGGCCAGTGCCAGAGGACCTGAGGGACCTACTGGGTACATAACTTAAAAGCATGTCTGACATGTATTGGGATGCAGCCCCAAGCCACATGACTCCTGAACAGCTAATCATGGCTACTCTGACTATTTGCATTGTCCCCCCCCACCCCACCCCTCTTTTACGCTGCTGCTACTCTCTGTTTATTATCTATGCATAGTCACTTTAACTTTACCCACATGTACACTACCGGTCAAAAGTTTTAGAACACCTACTCATTCAAGGGTTTTTCTTTATTTGTACTATTTTCTGCATTGTAGAATAATAGTGAAGACATCACAACTATAAAATAACACATAAGGAATCATGTAGTAACCCAAAAAAATGTTAAACAAATCGAAATATATTTTATATTTGATATTCTTCAAATAGCCAACCTTTGCCTTGATGACAGCTTTGCACACTCTTGGCATTCTCTCAACCAGCTTCACCTGGAATGATTTTCCAACAGTCTTGAAGGAGGTCCCACATATGCTGGGCACTTGTTGGCTGCTTTTCCTTCACTCCGCGGTCCGAATCATCCCAAACCATCTCAATTGGGTTGAGGTCGGGGGATTGTGGAGGCCAGGTCATCTGATGCAGCACGTCATCACTCTCCTTCTTGGTAAAATAGCATTTACACAGCCTGGAGGTGTTGGGTTATTGTCCTGTTGAAAACCAAATGATAGTCCCACTAAGCCCAAAACCCGATGGGATGGCGTATTGCTGCAGAATGCTGTGGTAGCCATGCTGGTTAAGTGTGCCTTAAATTCTAAATAAATCACAGACAGTGTCACCAGCAAAGCACCCCCACACCATAACACCTCCTCCTCCATGCTTTACGGTGGGAAATACACATGCAAAGATCATCCGTTCACCCACACCGCGTCTCACAAAGACACGGCGGTTTGAACCAAAAATCTCAAATTTGGACTCCAGACCAAAGGACACATTTCTACCGGTCTAATGTCTATTTCTCGTGTTTCTTGGCAAAGCAGGTCTCTTCTTCATATTGGTGTCCTTTAGCAGTGGTTTCTTTGCAGCAATTCGACCATGAAGGCCCGATTCACACAGTCCCCTCTGAACAGTTGATGTTGAGATGTGTCTGTGACTTGAACTCTGTGAAGCATTTATTTGGGCTGCAATTTCTGAGGCTGATAACTCTAATGAACTTATTCTCTGCAGCAGAGGTAACTCTGGGTCTTCCATTCCTGTGGTTGTCCTCATGAGAGCCAGTTTCATCATAGCGCTTGATGGTTTTTGCGACTGCACTTGAAGAAACTTTAAATGTTCTTGAAATGTTCCGTATTGACCGACCTTCATGTCTTAAAGTAATGATGGACTATTGTTTCTCTTTGCTTATTTGAGCTGTTCTTGAAATAATATACCAAATAGGGCTATCTTCTGTCACAACACAACTGATTGGCTCAAACGCATTAAGAAGGAAAGAAATTCCACAAATTAACTTTTAGAAGGCACACCTGTTAATTGAAATGCATTCCAGGTGACTTCCTCATGAAGCTGGTTGAGAGAATGTCAAGAGTGTGCAAAGCTGTCATCAAAGCAAGGGTGGCTATTTGAAGAATATAAAATATAAAATATATTTTGAATTGTTTAACACTTTTTTGGTTACTACATGATTCCATATGTGTTATTTCATAGTTTTGATGTCTTCATTATTATCTACAATGTAGAAAATAGTAAAACTAAAGAAAACCCTTGAATGAGGAGGTGTTCTAAAACTTTTGACCGGTAGTGTACATATTACCTCAATTACCTCGACTAACCTGTGCCCCCACACATTGACTCTGTACCGGTACCTCCTGTATTTAGCCTCCTACCAATATTATTTTTTACTGCTGCTCTTTAATTTATTTATTTTGTATTTATTTTTACTTAAATTTTTTTTACTTAGCACTTATTTTTCTTAAAACTGCATTGTTGGTTAAGGGCTGTCAGTAAGCATTTCACTGTAAGGTCTACACCTGTTGTATTCGGCGCATGTGGCAAATAAATGTTGATTAGATTTTTTTTTCAAGGATTGATTTAAAAACCAATAGAATAATCTTTAAATGATTTCTAAAAACTCACAGGCAGCCAGTGCAGAGACCATAAAACCGGTGTAATGTGTGCTCTCCGTCTGGTCTTGGTCAGTACCCGTGCTGCAGCATTCTGTATGTTTTGCAGTTGACCAATGGCTTTCTTGGGTAGACCAAACAGGAGAACATTACAGTAGTCAAGCCTGCTTGTAATAAAAGCATAAATGAGTCTCTCTGTATCAGCCTAAGAGAGAAACGGCCGCACCTTGGCAATGTTCCTCAGGTGGTAAAAAACTATTTTTCGTACATCCCTGATGTGTGATTCTAAATTTAGTTCAGAATCTAAAAAATAACACCTGGGTTTTTTTACCTGGTGTTTTATCTTTATTGCCAGTGAATTAAAATGTGCGTCCAGATTCTCTCTCTGTGCTTTGGCAACAATAAGTACCTCGGTCTTGTCTTGATTTAGCTGGATGAAGTTGTGAGCCATCCAAGTATTTAAATCACTAATACAGTCTAATAATTTATCCGTGGAGCTAAACTCCTCTGGTGACACAGAAATGTAAAGGTGTGTATCGTCTGCGTAGCAGTGAAAATCAATGCTGTGTTTCTGGTAATGCTGCCAAGGGGTAACATATATAAACTGAACAGTACCGGACCCAAAATCGAACTTTGTGGAATGCCACATGTGATATGTATTTTCTGTGAGTTATGTTCACCAAGGGTTAAAAAAAACTCTTGACCGGTTAAATAGGTCCCAATTTAGAACTGGATCGGAGAGAACAACCCACTACTCCAGTCTGTCCAGAAGGACATCATGGTCAACAGTGTCGAACGCAGCACATAAATCCAAGAGTACAAGGACAGAGAGCTGTTTGGCATCTTTGTTGGCTCTAAGATCATTTACCACTTTAACTAAGGCTGTCTCTGTGCTGTGGTGGGCACAAAAACCAGATTGGAATTTTTCAAAAATACAGTTGGCAATTAAAAAATGTAGCTGTTTGAAAACCAACTTCTCCAGAATTTTGCTTAAGAATGGAAGGTTGGAGATCGTCCGAAAATTGCTAAGAGCTGAAGAATCTAGATGATTTTTCTTCAGAGGGGGTTTCAACATTTTAGTGCAGTGTTGAAAGTGCCTGTGAACAGGGAGTGATTAACTGTAGCTTTCACTTCTTCAGATATGCAATTAAAAACTGTTTTGAAGAAGGTGGTGGGGATAGGATCTAGAAGGCAGGTGATGTCACTTTCCTGAGCGTGTCTGAGTCAACCAGGGGAAATAAATCCATAGTGCCTTTGCGTGGTAGACTAGGGCACATATCATCAAACTTCTCATCAGGTCTTGCTTGACTGATACCCAGCCTAATGCAGAGGTGGGTAGTAACGAGTTACATTTACTCCGTTACATTTACTTGAGTAAGTTTTTGAAAAAATTATACTTCTAGGAGTAGTTTTAAATGATTCCAAGTGATTCCAAGATGGCGAGGTAGTGCAGTTGTTTTTTTTTTATCGTCTGTCTGTATATAGCCTGTAAATACTCTATTTTCGTACATTTTTCGTACATATTTCCCTATCAGACTTTTCATCCTTCTACAAGATATACTTTCCTGCAACCCGCCTCACTCAATGTGGAACGGATTCTATTATTGACTTACCTTTATCTAGAATCTAGAATCTCCAGTTGAAAACTAGCTAGCGTAGCCAGCTAACTAGCTACTTGCTATTTGCTTTTAGCCACAGCTAAGGTGTTTTCATCCAGAACATTGGATTTTTTCCGCGGGATTAATTTTAATCACTGGACATTGATCACCGGATATTCGGCCAGTCTGCACAGCGCGTTATCGACCCAGAACATATCAGTTCTTCCGCGGAATCACTGATTCACTGGACCTTTAACTCCGGATTCATCGCCACCAGCTGGCTACAACAAAACGGACGCTGTGGTCTGGCTAATCAACCTGAGCTAGGCCCCATCTCCCGGATATCTACCTCTCTATCAACTGTAACGGGACCACATAGTATTGACGCGGAGCCCCGCCGATCCTACACGACTGGTCTGCCGACGAAATCGTCTGATGTGGTTACGACGTTAACCACGAAGATTCCATCCATCTGCTAGCCCTGGCCCGCTAGCACACGCTAGCCGTGGCCTCTTACTAGTGTTTCACCACCGGACCTTATGATAACTCAGCTATACAGCTGATATCTGCTGGACTGTTCCTTTTTACGGTACTACATCCTGTTTATGTTTAGCCTCAGCCCAAACATGGTTAGTTTTGTTGTTGTTTCGGTTATTTCTAATTGTACTATATCACTGTAGACCCCCCAGCCTAGCTAAACATGCCTTAGTTAGCTCCTTTGTCCCTCCACCAATACACAAAGAAACCGACTCAATTGATGCCTCTAGAGATACTATCTCTTTCAGTGTTACCCAACGCTTAGGTTTACCTCCACTTACTCATGTCCTTCCATATCCTTGTCTGTACATAATGCCCTGAATCTTTTCTACAATGCCCGGAGAACTGCCCCCTTTATTCTCTGTACCCAACGCACTAGAAGACCAGTTCTTAAAGCCTTTAGCCGTATCCTTATTCTAATCCTCCTCTGTTCCTCTGGTGATGTAGAGGCTAACCCAGGCCCTGTAGCCCCCAGTATCACTCCTACACCCCAGGAGCTATCATTTGTTGACTTCTGTAATCGCAAAAGTCTTGGTTTCTTGCACATAAATATCAGAAGTCTACTTCCTAAGTTTGAGTTATTCACTGCGTTAGCACACTCTGCCAACCCTGATGTTCTAGCAGTGTCTGAATCCTGGCTCAGGAAGCCACCAAAAATTCTGAAATTTCCATCCCCAACTACAACATTTTCCGTCTAGATAGAACTGCCAAGGGGGGTGGAGTTGCAATCTACTGTAGAGATAGCCTGCAGAGCTCTATCATACTATCCAGGTCTGTGCCCAAACAGTTTGAGCTTCTACTTCTAAAAATCCACCTTTCCAGAAATAAGTCTCTCACTGTTGCCGCTTGCTACAGACCCCCCTCAGCCCCCAGCTGTGCCCTGGACACCATATGTGAACTGATTGCCCCCCATTTATCCTCTGAGTTTGTACTGCTTGGTGACCTAAATTGGGATATGCTTAATACCCCAGCCATCCTACAATCCAAGCTAGATGCCCTCAACCTCACGCAAATTATCAACGAACCTACCAGGTACAACCCTAAATCCTTAAACATAGGTACCCTCATAGATATCATCCTGACTAACATACCCTCTAAATACACCTCAGCTGTCTTCAACCAGGATCTCAGCGATCACTGCCTTATTGCCTGCGTCCGTAACGGGTCCGCGGTCAAACAACCACCCCTCATCACTGTCAAACGCTCCCTAAAACACTTTAGCGAGGAGGCCTTCCTAATTGACCTGGCCCAGGTATCCTGGATGGATATAGATCTCATTCCGTCAGTAGAGGGATGCCTGGTTGTTCCTTAAAAGTAATTTCCTCTCAATCTTAAATAACATGCCCCTTTCAAAAAATACAGAACTAAGAACCGATATAGCCCCTGGTTCTCCTCAGACTTGACTGCCCTTGACCAGCACAAAAACATCCTGTGGCGTACAGCATTAGCATCAAATAGCCCCCGCGATATGCAACTTTTCAGGGAAGTTAGGAACCATATACACAAGCAGTCAGGAAAGCAAAGGCTAACTTTTTCAAACAGAAATTTTGCATCCTGTAGCACTAACTCCAAAAAGTTTTGGGGACACTGTAAAGTCCATGGAGAATAAGAGCACTTCCTCCCAGCTGCCCACTGCACTGAGGCTAGGAAACACTATCACCACCGATAAATCTACAATAATCGAGAATTTCAACAAGCATTTTGCTACAGCTGGCCATGCTTTCCATCTGGCTACCACTAACCCGGCCACCACCAACTCTGCACCCTCTGCTGCAACTTGCCCATGCCCCCCCCCGCTTCTCCTTCACACAATTCAGACAGCTGATGTTTTGAAAGCGCTGCAAAATCTGGACCCCTACAAATCAGCTGGGCTAGACAATCTGGACCCTTTCTTCCTAAAACTAGCCCGCCGAAATTGTCGCAACCGCTATTACTAGTCTGTTCAACCTCTCTTTCATAACGTCTGAGATCCCCAGAGATTGGAAAGCTGCCGCGGTCATCCCCCTCTTCAAAGGGGGTGACACTCTAGATCCAAACTGCTACAGACCTATATCCATCCTGCCCTGCCTTTCGAAAGTATTCGAAAGCCAAGTTAATAAACAGATCATCGACCATTTCGAATACCACCGTACCTTCTCCGCTATGCAATCTGGTTTCCGAGCTGGTCACGGGTGCACTTCAGCCACGCTCAAGGTCCTAAACGATATTATAACCGCGATTGATAATAGACAGTACTGTGCAGCCGTCTTCATCGACCTGGCCAAGGCTTTCGACTCTGTCAACCACCGCATTCTTATTGGCAGACTAAATAGCCTTGGTTTCTCAAATGACTGCCTCGCCTGGTTCACCAACTACTTCTCAGATAGAGTTCAGTGTGTCAAATCGGAGGGCCTGTTGTCTGGACCTATGGCAGTCTCTATGGGGGTGCCACAGGGTTCAATTCTTGGGCCGACACTTTTCTCCGTGTATATCAATGATGTCGCTCTTGCTGCTGGTGACTCTCAGATCCACCTCTACGCAGACGACACCATTTTGTATACATCTGGCCCTTCATTGGACACTGTGTTAACAAACCTCCAACGAGCTTCAATGCCATACAACAATCCTTCAGTAGCCTTCAACTGCTCTTAAACACTAGTAAAACTAAATGCATGCTTTTCAATCGAACGCTGCTAGCACCCGCCCACCCGACTAGAATCACCACTCTCGACGGGTCTGACCTAGAGTATGTGGACAACTACAAATACCTAGGTGTCTGGTTAGACTGTAAACTCAACTTCCAGACTCACATAAAGAATCTCCAATCCAAAGTTAAATCTAGGATCGGCTTCCTATTTCGCAACAAAGCCTCCTTCACTCATGCTGCCAAACATGCCCTCGTAAAACTGACTATCCTACCGATCCTTGACTTCGGCGATGTCATTTATAAAATAGCCTCCAACACTCTACTCAGCAAATTGGATGTAGTCTATCACAGTGCCATCCGTTTTGTCTCCAAAGCCCCATACACTACCCACCACTGTGACCTGTACGCTCTTTGTTGGCTGGTCCTCACTACATGTTCGTCGTCAAACCCACTGGCTCCAGGCCATCTATAAATCACTGCTAGGCAAATCCCCGCCTTATCTTAGCTCATTGGTCACCATAGCAGCACCCACCCGTAGTCTGCGCTCCAGCAGGTATATCTCACTGGTCATTCCCAAAGCCAACACCTCCTTTGGCCGCCATTCCTTCCAGTTCTCTGCTGCCAATGACTGGAACGAATTGCAAAAATCTCTGAAGCTGGAGACTCTTATCTCCCTCAACAACTTTAAGCATCAGTTGTCAGAGCACCTTACCGATCACTGCACCTGTACACAGCCCATCTGAAATTAGCCCACCCAACTACCTCATCCCTATATTGTTATTTAATTTGCTCTTTTGCACCCCATTATCTCTATTTGCACATAATCTCTTGCACATCTAGCATTCCAGTGTTAATACTATTGTAATTATTCTGCACTATAGCCTATTTATTGCCTTACCTCCATAACTTGCTACATTTGCACACACTGTATATATATTTTCTGTTGTATCTCTGACTTTATGTTTTTTTTACCCCATATGTAACTCTGTGTTGTTTTTTGTTGCACTACTTTGCTTTGTCTTGGCCAGGTCACAGTTGTAAATGAGAACCTGTTCTCAACTGGTTTACCTGGTTAAATAAAGGTGAAATAAAAAAATAAAATAAAAAATAAAAAAAAAAGGAAAAAAAAAAAAAAAAAAAAAAATTCACTATACTTTTTACTTTTACTTTGAGTAGATTTGCGAAGAAGAAACTGTACTCTTACTCCGCTACACTAGGCTACAATGAGGTCGTTACTTTTCTTTTTACCTCTTTGGTATTCTACGCGTCATTGTCTTTATCCCCCCGCATATGCCTTATTTTAATGTTTTATTTTGACAGAGAGAGAGAGAGACTTCCGCTAAGGCTCTACCACGTGACTGTGTTTCACCAATCAAACGTAGTTGTGCAGTCTCGTCACTTTCCCATACTCAATCTCAGCGGCGGGACGGGTTGGCTTTACAGTCATAGCAACACAAAAATGTCAGAATTAGCCGTCGGCAATGCAGACACAGACGAGGAGGAACACCCGCACCCCTGGCCTCATATTGAAAGCATGTTTACCTTAGTAAAAGTGCGAAAGAACAGCTACATTATGCGGTGTCTTCTGTGTCTACCAAAACAAACGGACATTTCAGCATTCAAGAACTCAACATCTAACTTGAGGAAACATGTAGCGGTACGTTTCCTAAATTCGTTTTTTTTTTTGCTGTGGATAGGCGAATGTTTGTCTTTTAGGTTACATATGTTTTAAACATTTTCTATATACATATATATATATCCACATTTGATGTGATAATAAGTCTCTTTTAATGTCTTCATCTCCCTGTAGCCTCACATATTTTTTTTTTTTTGTCCACAGAGGATTCACCCCAAAAAAACTGGCAAAGTACACAGACTTACTAGAGAACCACAGAAAGCGTAAGTCCTCCTCTTCCAGTGATACTCTTGTGAAAAATGCAAAAATCACAGCCTTTGCTGCCCCAGGGCGGGTAACACAAGCAACGCTTGACAAGCTGATGCTAAATTTTGTATGTGAGGCCAACCAACCATTTTCTGTGGTTGAGACGCCATCCTTCAATACTTTGATAGAAACCTTGCAACCTCATACAGTAATGACAAGGAAAACGTTATGCACAAGAATACAAGAAGCTGCAAAACACAAGAAGAGCATAATCATCAAAAGCTGAGTGCTGTGAACTATGTGCTAACGTAGCTACTTAGGTGTCACCTGTCACTGGATAGACAACACCTCACTGGAGAGGCACTCCACATTGGCTTGTAGACCTGTCAAAGGCTCGCACACACGTTTGATGTCCTTGCTGCTGCATTAGAGGAAATACATTCTGAGTACCACATCAGGGAAAAAGTGACCAGGACGACAACAGACAGTGGCTCAAACTTCCTTTCGATTATATGGTGAGGAGAAAGAGGAGGAAGCCATCAATGTACAAGAGGAGAGTGACTCCACCCTTGATGATGCAACAGAAGATCAGAGTGAGTCAGAGGTGGAGTATCAAGATGTCTGCAATTCTGGATGACAACACAGGCCTTGAGTACCAACTTCCAAGGCACCAAAAGTGTGCATGCCATCTCCTCAATCTTATATCCACAGTTGATGCCACTGCTGCAGGAGGAGCTGCAAACGAAACCTACAAGAGGCTGTCTCGGTCTGCTTTTTTGCAAAATGTCATGCTCTTTGGAATAAAACCAGCAGGTCAACCATGGCTCATGAAACAGTGGAATGTGAACGCAAGCTGCTGTTTCTCCGACCCAATCAGACACGCTGGAGCTCCCTGTTCCTCGCTGTAGAAAGGATTGTGCGCATTCACCGAGAGCAAGGAGAACAAGCAATTCGCAATGTCTGCACAGCATTAAAGATAAAGATGTAAGTTGACAAAATGTATATTTTTGTTTTTAAAGAATAATAAAAGTAAATAAGCCTTGCTGATTAATGGGTGAATCCACTTGTCTCAAGTAACAAAGTTTTCTTTGCATGGTGGTGTGACAATTGTGGATGACTTGAATGAAAATATATATATATATATATATATATTTTTGTATTTAACATGTACAATGCATAATAAGACATTGTACCAGAAATAGCTATAAGTAATTGGCGGCAGGTAGCTTAGTGGGTAAGAGCATTGTGCCAGTAACCGAAAGGTCGCTGGTTCTAATCCCCGAGCCGACTAGGTGAAAAATCTGTCGATGTGCCCTTGAGCAAGGCACTTAACCCTAATTTCTCCTGTAAGTCGCTCTGGATAAGAGCGTCTGCTAAATAAAAAAAATATATAATATAATTGTTTTATTGTTACATCTTTTATAGGTTCAATCCAGCTGAAAATGGGTTTTTGGTCGAGTATGCTGCTGTGATGAAGCCTGTTGCCATGGCCCTTAATATCCTCCAAGGGGAATCATCTGTGCATATGGGCCTCCTGCTGCCAACACTTTACCAGTTGCGGGACAAGCTGAAGAAGTTGGAGTCAACTTGCAAAATGTGTACACCTCTTGTTCACGCCCTGCAGCAAGGGATCCAGAAACGTTTTGGAGACGTCATGAAAAGAGCCTGAGCTGATTGCAGCAGCAATACTCCTACCAAGATTCAGAACATCCTGGACCACAGAGGAGAACATCTTAAATGCTGGTAAATATACTTGTTTATCAATTCAAATGTGAACCAGTAGACATTGACCTATATAACTGTATAATATTACTGTCATTTAGGATTATAGTGTGTCAGTGACAAACCACAGGGTGGCAATATAGTTAGTGGGACTTTTTTTTGCTGACTTTTCTTGTTAGATATTGGAGCTGGAAGTAAACATAATGCCCCATCTACAACTACATCACTCTCCTCTGATGCCTTCTAGAGAACATGCATTCAGCTTAATTTGTGTTCTGGGATACCAGGCCTGCAATATTGTTTTATTTGGCCATCTATCATGGACTGGTGCTTTTTCAGTTGATGTGTATTGCTGCTCTTTTCCTCTGCTCAGTGAGATGTGCAGTGTGGCCTAATCACAGATCAGAGTATTAATTTCTAGGCACACAGAAAAAGGGCTGTTGCTTGCCATGCAATACAAAGGTACTGAGTAGGCCTAATCAACACCTATTGATTATTTTAACGTTGACCGCTTCCTTCTGGTGTGCAGTTTTCTGTTCAGCATGCCTGGTATGAAATGTTTGTGTGTTTCCTTCTGTTGTTCTGTCACTGTGGAGACACACACACAGTTTATGAGAGTTTTATGGGCTGCCTCGTTCTAGTTCTGCCTGGTAAAAAAAAGTATAAAGGTTTGGTAATTTGTGTTACTTGTGCTTATTTATTTCTCATTTATTATTATAAAAAAATTGTATACTTGAATTTACCTGAATTAGTTTTAATTTAAGCTATTTTGTAATTCATTAAAGATGATTATTTTGTATTTTTGTCTGTTCTGAATGTTGTCTTGTGTTAAAAAATAAATCAGACGTTACTCAACAGTTACTCAGTACTTGAGTAGTTTTTTTCACCAAGTACTTTTTTACTCTTACTCAAGTAATTATTTGGATGACTACTTTTTACTTTTACTTGAGTCATATTATTCTGAAGTAACAGTACTTTTACTTGAGTACAATTTTTGGCTACTCTACCCACCTCTGGCCTAATGTTAGTTATCTTATCTCTGAAATATGCAGCAAACTCATCACGTTTAGTGTGCGGGGGTAGGATTTATCCAGCCATCAATGGTCGAGAAGAGCACTCTCTAATTATTCTGATTATTAGTGTTCAAGTTATAAAAATGAGTCAGTCTGGCATTTCTAATTGCCTTGTTATATATACCAAGTAAGACCGACACTGAAGACAGCCATGTTTCAGTCAGAAACATGCAATCAATTTTGAGTCATTCACAAGACAGGTTTAACTAGTGATTGCTCTAACATTTAAAAGTGCCATATTCAATGAGTGTGGGCCACTGCCCCTGGGGCATCTGCCTCAAAATAACCAATGTGTCACGATCGTTGAAAGGAGTGGACCAATGCGCAGCGTGGAATGCGAACATACTTTTATTAAACATTCACCACACGAACAAAAACAACAAAAACGATACGTGAAATCCTTGGGTACATACACAAACCATACACGGAACAAAGATCCCACAAAACACAAGTGCCAAACGGCTGCCTAAGTATGTTTTCCAATCAGAGACAACAAGCAACAGCTGATTCACGTTGTCTCTGATTGAGAACCACCCCGGCCAACATAGAAACACATGAACTAGAAACTGAAACAATGAACACAAAACATAGACTCTACACACCCTGGCTCAACATAAAAGAGTCCCTAGAGCCAGGGCGTGACACAATGGAATAACAACCTAATTGTTAATGTTACAACCGTTTTCTGACAAACTCCAGTCTATCAGAATGATGACAGTTTGTATGAAGCCGGAGTTAAAGGAACATAAATTAGGTTGCTTCCATAGTACCATCCATACCATAGTGCCATTTCCACAGGAGTTGATATGGTTTTTAAGTCCTCTGTTGCTTATTATGACAAGGAAAACTGGAGCACTACCAGACCCTGTCAAGTTAAAATGTATGGAGGGTAGGTCATTATAGGCTATAGGCTACTTGCTCAGCCAGCAGATTAAAGATAACATTTAAATGATGTGCGCATCAATCCGCTGTCCCATCATCCGCTGTCCCATCATCCGCTGTCCCCGGCCAGTATAATTTTCATTCGGGCCAGTAGCTTTCAATTGGCACTGGCCCGGTGTGCCACTAGCAAATGTACCTGAATGTCAAGCCCTGCAAGGGCATTCTAATTTAAAAGATGGCTAGTCATTATTAGCCTGGTTCTGTATTATGGGACACAGCTCAGGTCATTATCGGTACGCAGTGGCAAAAAATTAGTGCGACCAAATCATGTGCAAGTGCCCTACTGAGAGCGAGCAGCGAGTAGTTGTCCAGGCTCACAACCTCAAACACGTCCTGCTGGGTTTCTATTCCACTGTTGATGTTGTAGCAAGTTCAGATGGATTGTCATCACCTAGCAAGCATGATGTGGACACCTCAGGCTTCTATCTGTCTGTATTGAATACTGGGGGGAATGATGGTCTAACACCAGTGCCAGTCTAACACCAGTGCCAGTCTAACACCATTGCCAGTCTAACACCAGTGCCAGTCTAACACCAGTGCCAGTCTAACACCAGTGCCAGTCTAACACCAGTGCCAGTCTAACACCAGTGCCAGTCTAACACCAGTGCCAGTCTAACACCAGTGCCAGTCTAACACCAGTGCCAGTCTAACACCAGTGCCAGTCTAACACCAGTGCCAGTCTAACACCAGTGCCAGTCTAACACCATTGCCATTCTGTCATTGTGAAAATGGATGGTCAGATTGTCTCCAGTTTCTGTCAGTCTGTCATATAAGCCGGTTTTATAATTTGTGTCTCTCCCTCTGGGACTGTAGATGGAGGAAGGGACAGACAGGTTATTTTACCTCTGTTTGGTAACATGATCTGTAGGGGGGAGGGTGTGCTGTGTTTTTGGGCTATTTACATGGATATGGCTCAGTGCTACCGATGCTGTATGGTAATGATAGAGGTCATCAGAAAATGTGCAATACAATGTCCCGCTGCAGAGCAGAGCGGGGTACTAGGGCCCTATAACATTTGCGGATGGAATCACGGAATCGAGACACACAGCCATAGCCCAGGGGCTCTCCTCATCCAATCGCCAGCTCAAGCTGAATTATCCACACCATTTACCTCTTAGTCTGGTTCATAGTGCACTACTTTAGACCAGAGAATGGCACCCTATTCCCTATATAGTGCACTACTTTAGACCAGAGAATGGCACCCTATTCCCTATATAGTGCACTACTTTAGACCAGAGAATGGCACCCTATTCCCTATATAGTGCACTACTTTAGACCAGAGAATGGCACCCTATTCCCTATATAGTGCACTACTTTAGACCAGAGAATGGCACCCTATTCCCTATCTAGTGCACTACTTTAGACCAGAGAATGGCACCCTATTCCCTATATAGTGGCACTACTTTAGACCAGAGAATGGCACCCTATTCCCTATATAGTGCACTACTTTTGACCAGAGAATGGCACCCTATTCCCTATGTAGTGCACTACTTTAGACCAGAGAATGGCACCCTATTCCCTATATAGTGCACTACTTTAGACCAGAGAATGGCACCCTATTCCCTATATAGTGCACTACTCTAGACCAGAGAATGGCACCCTATTCCCTATATAGTGCACTACTTTAGACCAGAGAATGGCACCCTATTCCCTATATAGTGCACTACTTTAGACCAGAGAATGGCACCCTATTCCCTATATAGTGCACTACTTTAGACCAGAGAATGGCACCCTATTCCCTATATAGTGCACTAAATAGGGAATAGGGTGCCATTTGGGATGCCAATTGTGTCAAACGGGTAGGGGTAAGGGATCAGCTGAAAATGGGGCCCATCATTGTTGGCTACGGTTATGAGACAGGCTCACTGCATGGTACACTGCATTCTACATGAAATACGCTGTGTAACTGTACCTGTCCACCATTTAGTGTTTAGTGTGGTTCAGTGCCACCGTGTCAGGTAGGGACAGAGGAGAGGTATCAGTGGCCCAGGGTGGTGTGGCAGAGGTGGGGGGCAGTGGCAGGAAGGGTTAGGGGGGTAGTAGCAGGGTGTTGTGTCATCATGGTCTATGGGGATGCTGCACTATCTCCATTCTACATGAAATGTGAGAGTACATGGTCCCTTGTTCCATCTAGAAATTCTCTAGAAATTCTCTTGAAAAGGTGTGAGTGTGTGTATTAGGTGTGTGTGTGTGTGTGTGTGTGTATTAGGTGTGTGTGTGTTACCTTGGTTTTATTAAACCGTCAAATGTCTTCTTATGAGTTGTAGGCCTAGGTCTTTTGCAAGGTTAAGTGAAGTAGAATCATGCTTTCATCGTCTGTCTCCAGGAATTAATTCAATTACTAGGGATGTAACATTGAGATACGAGCGCATCGGTCCGCGGGACCCCAAACCGATCCAAATGTAGCATGCATCGATTAGAACATCGATTCAATCGTTACGAATCCTCTGTTCACTAAAATGTTTTGCTCATATTACTTTTTACTTTCCGAAACTACCTCATCTTTTTGGACAACTGATGTGTCCTCTCCTTCAGTGTCGAATCTAAGCATGTAACTGCGTTGACAATCATTGATCTACAAGTAATTTTGCATGCCGTACAACTCCAGGCAACATCAGTAGCCTAGTCAAACTGCGCAGTGTGTGCTGCTTCTCACGCTGACCAACGAGAGGTACTATCTGAGGTACTGTAGGTACTATCTGTGCAGCACGTTCAGCATTCAAATGTTAGTAAAAAGTGGATGGCCAATCTACTGTAAAGTGACTTAACTAAGGCATTCACTTTTTAGTACTCGTCCTAGCATACAGTACTCGTCCTCTAGCATACAGTACTCGTCCTAGCATACAGAAGAGAAGTAAGGCTTTTGCTGACTGCAAGAAGTTGGAATCTGGTGAAAAAGCCTATTGTTTTTAATAATTTGACCATCTGTATGAGATGTGGTCTGACCCCGTGAGGAGTACACAGTAGCACACATCCTCCTCTAGCATACAGAAGAGAAGACATGCCTTTGCTATTTAATAGAAGGGTTGATGCTGACAGGTGCTATTTAATAGAAGGGTTGATGCTGACAGGTGCTATTTAATAGAAGGGTTGATGCTGACAGGTGCTATTTAATAGAAGGGTTGATGCTGACAGGTGCTATTTAATAGAAGGGTTGATGCTGACAGGTGCTATTTAATAGAAGGGTTGATGCTGACAGGTGCTATTTAATAGAAGGGTTGATGCTGACAGGTGCTATTTAATAGAAGGGTTGATGCTGACAGGTGCTATTTAATAGAAGGGTTGATGCTGACAGGTGCTATTTAATAGAAGGGTTGATGCTGACAGGTGCTATTTAATAGAAGGGTTGATGCTGACAGGTGCTATTTAATAGAAGGGTTGATGCTGACAGGTGCTATTTAATAGAAGGGTTGATGCTGACAGGTGCTATTTAATAGAAGGGTTGATGCTGACAGGTGCTATTTAATAGAAGGGTTGATGCTGACAGGTGCTATTTAATAGTGATGGGGGAAAAATCCATACAGTTACATATCAGGATATTATTTTTGACGATATATCGTATCATATTGTTTTGTCAATATCGCAATATTATTTTTGCGCTAGTTGGTTGTACCTGCACCAAAACAACAGTCTTTTTCCTTCATAGCTTGTTCTCCATCTTCTTTTTAAATAGGGAGCCAATTAGTTTTCAGCAGTTTTATTTCCATGACTGACCAAAACATGTTTTATCATGGCTCTCTCTGCCCCTCTGCAGCAGACATATGGGGAGCAATATGTTTGGAGCATCAAATCGCAATAAAATCACATTATCAAATTACAATCCATATAGAATTGTGAGAATCACAATACATATCGTAACGGCACATAAGTATCGTGATAATATTGTATCGTGAGGTCCATGACAATTTCCAGGCCTAATATTTAACCATTGGCAGTTAACTGAAGGTCTTTATTGCAGCCTGTAATTTTCTAATGAAATCAATTATCTGTGTGAAAGAAGATCACTAATAGGCCCGTATTAAAGACAGCCTAACAAGACTGTTGACACATTGTAAATAAATGATTGGCATCATGAGAGCACTGCCGCTATGAGACATAATCCTCACATTTGGCTTCCTCATTGCATTCTGATAGAAGCCCCATAGTGGCAGTACTCCCTGAACTAGTCTACAGTCCATCTTTCACTATATGCTCTTTTGAGGTGGATGGTTGAGTTGGCTTGACTAGGTTTATTGTAGCTTGGTTAACTGTTGCACACCCAAGTCCTCTTTACTGTAGTCTTTCTTCCAAAATGTTCACTGGCAGGCAGAGGCACGGCCAGCCACCACGATTATAGTCAGCCTGATGGATGGCATTGAGAAGGATTAATCGACTTCTCCGGAACCCTCAGTTATCTGATCCCAGCTCCGTTCCTCCCTTTCGCTGTTCCTTTGAAAGACCCACATTATATCATCGCTGGTAAATAAAATGTAATCTATTTCTGAATGGGAAATTAACACAAGTTTAGACCCTGTTGCTAGTTGTGCTTGGACAAAAACGTTAACGCATGAAATTTGTACTTGAGTGGTTACAGCGGTGGGTTTATTACACATGTATATTTTTTGTATTGGCACTAACCAGCAGTTAATGTTTCGCTGGATAAACGGGATGTTGGGTAAACATGGTACAGTATCAGTCTCCTTGGAATGCGAAAATGTAACTGAAATAGACAAAGTTCCTACATGATACTGGAATAGAGACAGAGTTCTAACATGATACTGGAATAGAGACAGAGTTCTAACATGGAACTGGAATAGAGACAGAGTTCTAACATGGAACTGGAATAGAGACAGAGTTCTAACATGGAACTGGAATAGAGACAGAGTTCTAACATGGAACTGGAATAGAGACAGAGTTCTAACATGGAACTGGAATAGAGACAGAGTTCTAACATGGAACTGGAATAGAGACAGAGTTCTAACATGGAACTGGAATAGAGACAGAGTTCTAACATGGAACTGGAATAGAGACAGAGTTCTAACATGGAACTGGAATAGAGACAGAGTTCTAACATGGAACTGGAATAGAGACAGAGTTCTAACATGGAACTGGAATAGAGACAGAGTTCTAACATGGAACTGGAATAGAGACAGAGTTCTAACATGGAACTGGAATAGAGACAGAGTTCTAACATGGAACTGGAATAGAGACAGAGTTCTAACATGGAACTGGAATAGAGACAGAGTTCTAACATGGAACTGGAATAGAGACAGAGTTCTAACATGGAACTGGAATAGAGACAGAGTTCTAACATGGAACTGGAATAGAGACAGAGTTCTAACATGGAACTGGAATAGAGACAGAGTTCTAACATGGAACTGGAATAGAGACAGAGTTCTAACATGGAACTGGAATAGAGACAGAGTTCTAACATGGAACTGGAATAGAGACAGAGTTCTAACATGGAACTGGAATAGAGACAGAGTTCTAACATGGAACTGGAATAGAGACAGAGTTCTAACATGGAACTGGAATAGAGACAGAGTTCTAACATGGAACTGGAATAGAGACAGAGTTCTAACATGGAACTGGAATAGAGACAGAGTTCTAACATGGAACTGGAATAGAGACAGAGTTCTAACATGGAACTGGAATAGAGACAGAGTTCTAACATGGAACTGGAATAGAGACAGAGTTCTAACATGGAACTGGAATAGAGACAGAGTTCTAACATGGAACTGGAATAGAGACAGAGTTCTAACATGGAACTGGAATAGAGACAGAGTTCTAACATGGAACTGGAATAGAGACCAGAGTTCTAACATGGAACTGGAATAGAGACAGAGTTCTAACATGGAACTGGAATAGAGACAGAGTTCTAACATGGAACTGGAATAGAGACAGAGTTCTAACATGGAACTGGAATAGAGACAGAGTTCTAACATGGAACTGGAATAGAGACAGAGTTCTAACATGGTACTGGAATAGAGACAGAGTTCTAACATGGAACTGGAATAGGTCATTATCAATAAAATGTCACAATGAGGTACAGAGTGTTCAATTTGCCTGCTGGAGACCCGCAACTCTGCTAAATCCATTGATAACTGTGTGCTGTTTTCAAGGGATTGCTAAATAAATGTTCAGAACTACACATTTCCGATTATTCCATGCAAAACAATTGCGCACATTTAGCTCTATCATCAGAGTTATGGGCCTACAGCTTTTCATGATCATTAAACATCAATTGATCATGTAGTTTCAGATACGTGAGGGTAGCCTCATGATATCTCTCAATATTGGCCACCATTAATTTGATATTTTAGTGATTTAAAATAAAAGTGAAGTATCCCTGACAAGTATGAGTGGTTTAGGTTAATTTATTATCCTTTGTGGGGTCTGTCAAGCAGCAGAAGGGCGCATTTGCCAATGTAACATTACTGTTGGCTGGAAATGTTTACTTTGCAACCTACCGGTAGACACTTTGTACAGTTGGCTAAACATAGTGGTAATTACTTTTTTTTTATACTTTTTTTTGCTAGTGAAGTTAGCTAACATTATCCCCTTTTCAACATAGTTTTTTAAATAGTGTTGAATAATGTCAAAATTGGCTAGCTAGCTAATAACAGATCATGTCAATAAGTCTAGTTAACAAGCTTACTTTCAGGAGGTAAACTAGATGGCTATATCAAAATACTGTTTGATTTGCTTGCCATCTATAGTGATGATGACAGTAGTCCGACTGACGACTTTACCAGGACAATGTCAAGCTCTTTCCAAAAACCTAATGTCTGATGAAGCAAGCTAAATCACACATGTTGTTTGCTTTAGCTAGCTAGCTCGCTACATGCCAAATGCCTGGATCTGGCTAACCTCACATATCTGAAAATACATGATCAATTGATGTCTATTGATTGCTATAGAACTCTGATAGAACTAAATGTGGAATAATCAGAAATGTGTAGTTCTGACTATGCTCTTCAAGAGGTGATGATATTAAAACCAAATAGTTATTCCATTTATTTAAGAATCCCTTGAAAACAGCACATGGTTGTCAATGGTTTCCTTGCCCCACAGCTGGCAAATCTAACGCTATTGTGACATTTTATTGATAACGGCCTATAGAGACAGAGTTCTAACATGGAACTGGAATAGAGACAGAGTTCTAACATGGAACTGGAATAGAGACAGAGTTCTAACATGGAACTGGAATAGAGACAGAGTTCTAACATGGAACTGGAAATAGAGACAGAGTTCTAACATGGAACTGGAATAGAGACAGAGTTCTAACATGGAACTGGAATAGAGACAGAGTTCTAACATGGAACTGGAATAGAGACAGAGTTCTAACATGGAACTGGAATAGAGACAGAGTTCTAACATGGAACTGGAATAGAGACAGAGTTCTAACATGGAACTGGAATAGAGACAGAGTTCTAACATGGAACTGGAATAGAGACAGAGTTCTAACATGGAACTGGAATAGAGACAGAGTTCTAACATGGAACTGGAATAGAGACAGAGTTCTAACATGGAACTGGAATATAGACAGAGTTCTAACATGGAACTGGAATAGAGACAGAGTTCTAACATGGAACTGGAATAGAGACAGAGTTCTAACATGGAACTGGAATAGAGACAGAGTTCTAACATGGAACTGGAATAGAGACAGAGTTCTAACATGGAACTGGAATAGAGACAGAGTTCTAACATGGAACTGGAATAGAGACAGAGTTCTAACATGGAACTGGAATAGAGACAGAGTTCTAACATGGAACTGGAATAGAGACAGAGTTCTAACATGGAACTGGAATAGAGACAGAGTTCTAACATGGAACTGGAATAGAGACAGAGTTCTAACATGGAACTGGAATAGAGACAGAGTTCTAACATGGAACTGGAATAGAGACAGAGTTCTAACATGGAACTGGAATAGAGAGACAGAGTTCTAACATGGAACTGGAATATAGACAGAGTTCTAACATGGAACTGGAATAGAGACAGAGTTTCCTAACATGGAACTGGAATAGAGACAGAGTTCTAACATGGAACTGGAATAGAGACAGAGTTCTAACATGGAACTGGAATAGAGACAGAGTTCTAACATGGAACTGGAATAGAGACAGAGTTCTAACATGGAACTGGAATAGAGACAGAGTTCTAACATGGAACTGGAATAGAGACAGACATGGCCGCGGGAAGATATTTTGGTTTGGGGGAGTATTTTTCTCTGCTCATTCAGGAGTTATTTTATTTTATTTTATTTTTATTTCACATTTATTTAACCAGGTAAGCCAGTTGAGAACAAGTTCTCATTTACAACTGCGACCTGGCCAAGATAAAGCAAAGCAGTGCGATAAAAACAACAACAACACAGAGTTACATATGGGTAAAACAAAACATAAAGTCAATAACACAATAGAACATCTGGATGATAGATGTGCAGAAGATGATGTGCAAATAGAGATACTGGGGTGCACATGATGGGCTGTGTACAGGTGCAGTGATCGGTAAGCTGCTCTGACAACTGATGCTTAAAGTTAGTGAGGGAGATAAGAGTCTCCAGTTTCAGAGATTTTTGCAGTTTGTTCCAGTCATTAGCAGCAGAGAACTGGAGGAATGGCGGCCAAAGGAGGTGTTGGCTTTGGGGATGACCAGTGAGATATACCTGCTGGAGCGCATACTACGGGTGGGTGTTGCTATGGTGACCAATGAGCTAAGATAAGGTGGGGATTTGCTTAGCAGTGATTTATAGATGACCTGGAGCCAGTGGGTTTGGCGACGAATATGTAGTGAGGTCCAGCCAACGAGAGCGTACAGGTCACAATGGTGGGTAGTATATGGGTCTTTGGTGACAAAACGGATGGCACTGTGATAGACTACATCTAATTTGCTGAGTATAGAGTGTTGGAGGCTATTTTGTAAATGATATCGCCGAGTCAAGGATCGGTAGGATAGTCAGTTTTACGAGGGCATGTTTGGCAGCATGAGTGAGGAGGCTTTGTTGTTCTAGATTTAACTTTGGATTGGAGATGCTTAATGTGAGTCTGGAAGGAGAGTTTACGGTCTAACCAGACACCTAGGTATTTGTAGTTGTCCACATATTCTAAGTCAGACCCGCCGAGAGTAGTGATTCTAGTCGGGCAGGTGGGTGCAAGCAGCGTTCGATTGAAGAACATGCATTTAGGTTTACTAGCGTTTAAGAGCATTTGGAGGCTAGGAGTGTTGTATGGCATTAAAGCTCGTTTGGAGGTTTGTTAACACAGTGTCCAATGAAGGGCCAGATGTATACAAAATGGTGTCGTCTGCATAGAGGTGGATCACCAGCAGCAAGAGCGACATCATTGATATACACAGAGAATAGAGTCGGCCCAATAATTGAACCCTGTGGCACCCCCATAGAGACTGCCAGAGGTCCAGACAACAGGCCCTCCGATTTGACACATTGAACTCTATCTGAGAAGTAGTTGGTGAACCAGGCGAGGCAGTCATTTGAGAAACCAAGGCTATTTAGTCTGCCAATAAGAATGTGGTGATTGACAGAGTCGAAAGCCTTGGCCAGGTCGATGAAGACAGCTGCACAGTACTGTCTTTTATCGATCCTTGATCATTTGTGTGAGATTGAGGGCATCTAGTTTAGATTGTAGGACGGCCGGGGTGTTAAGCATATCCCAGTTTAGGTCACCAAGCAGTACGAACTCTGAGGATAGATGGGTGGCAATCAATTCACATATGGTGTCCAGGGGCACAGCTGGGGGCTGAGGGGGGTCTGTAGCAAGCGGCAAACAGTGATATACTTATTTCTGGAGAGGTGGATTTTTAGAAGTAGAAGCTCAAACTGTTTGGGCACAGACCTGGATAGTATGAAAGAGCTCTGCAGGCTATCTCTACAGTAGATTGCAACTTCGCCCCCTTTGGCAGTTCTATCTAGACGGAAAATGTTGTAGTTGGGGATGGAAATGTCAGAGTTTTTGGTGGTCTTCCTAAGCCAGGATTCAGATACTGCTAGAACATCAGTGTTGGCGGAGTGTGCTAACGCACTGAATAACTCAAACTTAGGGAGGAGGCTTCTGATGTTAACATGCAAAAAACCAAGGCTTTTACAGTTACAGAAGTCAACAAATGATAGCGCCTGGGGAGTAGGAGTGATACTGGGGGCTACATGGCCTGGGTTAACCTCTACATCACCAGAGGAACAGAGGAGGACTAGAATAAGGATACGGCTAAAGGCTTTAAGAACTGGTCTTCTAGTGCGTTGGGTACAGAGAAAAAAAGGGGCAGATTTCCGGGCGTTGTAGAATAGATTCAGGGCATTATGTACAGAGAAGGATATGGAAGGATATGAGTACAGTGGAGGTAAACCTAAGCGTTGGGTAACAATGAAAGAGATAACATCACTGGAGGCACCGATTGAGCCGGTCTCCACGTGTATGGGGGGTGGGACAAAAGAGCTCTCTGAGGCTGGTTGAGCGGGACTGGGCGCTCTACAGTGAAATTGAATATTAAGAACTAACCGGAACAGCAATAGGCAAGGCATATTGACATGGGAGAGAGGCATAAAGCAATCACAGATGTTATTCGAGAGAGCTAAGACAACAACTGGTAATGGCGCCGAAAGTTTGGGCTGAGGCTAAACAGATAAACAGGACAGATAAACAGGATGGGGGTACCGTGTAAAGGAACAGTCCAGCAGGCATCAACTGTGCAGCTGAGTGATCGTAAGGTCCAGTGAACAGCAATAGGTGAGACCAGGAGCAGTTCGAATGGCTGCTACAGCACAGGCGAGCAGGAAGCACGGCTGTTGATTGCGTGTGCTAGCGGGCCGGGGCTAGCAGATGGCTCTTTGTGGTCGTCACCAACATTCTTTCCCATTGTTAAAGAGCCAACTTCATGTTGATTTTTTGTTATACGGAAATAACAGGAGAGAGGAAAAGCTGCTGTGTTGTTCAATGTATATGTAAACAAGTCAAAAGTCCCGACCTACGGTTGGCAATACTCCCACGAGAAGAGCCCTGTGGCTTCAGGCTATCAGGGAAATGTGGGGACCCGGTGTCTAAGTAGGCTACATGTGTGTGGAAAACATTTAATCACAGGTAAGACATTTAACTTGTTTAGTACAGTCGGTTTGTAACTCCTCTCATTACTTGTAGCTGGATAGTCCATTTGTTTGTGTTGTTGGTCTTGGCTAGCTAGCTACCACTCATTCACTCACGTGGCTGCTAGCACCTTGATGAAAAGGGGCATGAGGGAAGCCCTACAATATTAGTTTTTCTAAGTAGTGAGAACGCTCGGGAGCAGGCAATGTTGAAAAGTAATCTTTAGACGTATTTCTTCTTCTGTGGGGTTTATCGACGGTTGGCATCCAACGTTATGGTGCATTACCGCCACCTACTGTACTGGAGTGTGGGCCAGAGACAGGGAGAAACTAAATCCTACCTGCCATCCCCGTTGCTGTACAGCCGGATATTGATTCGTCCCTGTAGATTCACCCAATAATGAATTGCCAGCTGCTTCTCCTAATCTGCAATGGCATATCCCCCATCTCCACCTGTAGTGCAGCTACAGGGAATGTTTGGAAACGCCCCACACACCTTGCCCCTGTATGACATCTAGCCTTTCCAATGAGGTACGGGCTGCCGAACCCATACACTATACTGCCATAGTCTATTACAGATCAGATCAATGTAACATACATGTTCCTCAATGAGGAACCCCAGCCCCCCACTCCTTGCCCGTCAGACAGCGCATCAAATTTAGCACCTTCTTACACTTTCCCACCACTCTCTCAATGTGTCCTGCCCAGGTCAGTCTAGTGTCAAAGTATACCCCAAGGAACCTGAAGGACCCCACCCTCTCCAGGTTTCTCCCCATATAACCTGACGAATACCTCATCTCCCACCTGCCTCCTGGTAAAGAACACTGTCTGAATTTTCTCTACAGAGAACCTGAATCCCACATTAATGCCCAGCGCTACCTCATCAATTGCTTCCTGTACCTTCCTGACTATAAATATGTATGGCACATGTCTTCCCCTCTTCCATAAGGCCCCATCTTCTGCAAATAACGTCCTCCCAATATCCGGCTGTACCTGAAAGTAAACATCATTGATCATGATTGAGACCAACAGAGGACTAATCACGCTCCCCTGCGGTGTACCGTTATCCACCAGGTAGCTGCCTGATAGAGACTTCCCCACCCTCACCTGGATAGACCTTCCAAACAGGAAATCCTTTATCCAGTTGTACATTCTTCCTCCTACCCCCATAATATCAAGCTTGATTAACAACCCCATCCTTCCACATCATATCATACGCCTTCTCCACCTCAAAAAAGACAGCTACAATAGTCTCCTTGTTCACCTGAGCCTTCCTGACCTCTGCTTCTAAGCAGAGCACTGGGTCCATAGTTCCCCTCCCCTTCCTGAACCCACTCTGATGTGGTGATACTAGCCCCCTGCTCTCCAGGAAGTAAGTTAGCCTCTCCGCAATCATACGTTCTATAATCTTACATACATGTGATGTCAAAGCTATAGGCGGATAGCTTGTTGGCCTCGTTGGGTCCTTCCCTGGTTTCCAGATTGGTACCACTGCTGCTGCCTCCTTCCAACTGCCTGGTAGTTTCCCCTCCTCCCACACTCTGTTGTACAACACCAATACCTTATCCAGTGCCTCATCACTAAGATGGGCCAACATAACATAGCACACCTCATCTTTCCCAGGTGAAGTTAACCCCAGCCTTACCTATTGCCCTTTTTCACCTCTGCCCTGGTAAATGGTGCATTCAACACATAATTTACATCATCCCCTCCTATCCAGCACTCCAGGATGCTCCTCTCTCGGGTTCTCTCTCTCCCCCTCTGCCCCTCCTCTGACAGATTTGCGGAGCTATGCACTTGGACAAATGCTTTGGCCATCATCTCTGCTTTCTCCTCACCTGTTACTGCCACATCCTCCCCCTTGTCAACACTGGATAATCCCACTCCCTCCTGTTCCCACTCATCCTCTTAATCATTCCACACACTTCTCCCACAGGTGTCGCCCTTCCAATGTTGTCACAGAACTGACGCCAACATGACCTCTTTCTGCCACACTGACGGATCGTTCTCTCCTCACCTGGTTTTTTTGCCCTGCTTCTCCTTACTGAATCAGATGATTATTGGAAGTTATGCGTCAATTTCAGTACTCTAAAACACTCCTCCGTCAACCATGGGACTGCTTTCCTCCTCCCTGAACTCTTAGGTATAGCCTCAGTAGCTTCCCCCACTAAAGCTGTTCTCACCCAGTTTATCCATACTATCCACATCCCCTCACATATCCACCCGAGCCATCACCTGCTCACTCATCTCCTGAAACTGATCCCATTTTGCCCTTCCAAAAATCCACCTGCCTACTCAATCCGCTGATGCCTCCTCTCTCCGGCCTACTGTGCAAACTATGGGGGTAATGATCACTCCCTACTGTCGACTCCTCCCATACCGCCCACTCACAGATTCCTGACATTGCACTAGATACCAGATTGCATGTCAGACCCTTTCCCTGTGGCTACATCAATCCTGGTCCTTCGGCCATCATTCAGGCCCACCAGATCTTTCATTTCTATCAGATTTTCCATAACTTGGCTATTTCTATCCACCCACCCCCAGAGCGTGTTGTGGGCATTAAAATGCCCACACCACATGACCTTACTTCTATCCTGGCCCTCCACTTCCAGGTCCAATATCTGACAAGGATTATAGTAGTTCAGTACCACTAGCATCCCTCCTCTCAACCACACCTCCACCACCACATATTCCTGTTCAATACCTTTGCCTAGCATCCTGTAAGGAAGTCCTTGCAACCCCCCCCCCCCCCCCCCCCCCCCCCCCCCCCCCCCCCCCCCCCCCCCCCCCCCCCCCCCCCCCCCCCCCCCCCCCCCCCCCCCCACCCACCTTGAAACAAGTTTGGTATTACAGACTCAGTCAGAGACATGTTGAAAATGTCGGTGAAGACACTTGCCAGTTGGTCAGCACATGCTCGGAGTACATGTCCTGGTAATCCGTCTGGCCCTGCTGCCTTGTGAATGTTGACCTGCTTAAAAGTCTTACTCACATCGGCTACGGAGAGCGTGATCACCTAGTCAACCGGAACAGCTGGTGCTCTCATGCATGCTTCAGTGTTGCTTGCCTCGAAGCGAGCATAGAAGTGGTTTAGCTCGTCTGGTAGGCTTGTGTCACTGGGCAGCTCGCGGCTGTGCTTCCCTTTGTAGTCTGTAACAGTTTTCAAGCCCTGCCACATCCGACGAGCGTCGGAGCCGGTGTAGTACGATTCTTGTAGTCTTTGTGAGACACGGCGGTTGGAACCAACAATCTCACATTTTGACTCATCACACCAAAGGACAGATTTCCACCGGTCTAATGTCCATTGCTCGTGTTTCTTGGCCCAAGCAAGTCTCTTCTTCTTATTGGTGTCCTTTAGTAGTGGTTTCTTTGCAGCAATTTGACCATGAATGTGATGGGTGATTTGAAGGAGTCAGGCGCAGGAGGGTAAATCACAGAATACAGAGTTTATTCCGGAATACAGAATTACGCAGAATTGCGTCAAACAGTCCAGTGCACAAAACAGGCACACTGGAACCAAACAGGCACACAGGGAAAATATACCCCGGCAACACAAAATACACAGAGCTCAACCGAGCTACACTCTCCTCACACTAAACAATCATCCACAAGGACAAGGGGGCAGAGGGAACACTTATACACGTACTAATGAGGAGATATGAAACCAGGTGTGTGTAATAAAACAAGACAAAACAAATGGAATGATGAGATGAGGAGCGGCAGTGGCTAGAAGGCCGGTGACGATGACCGCCCGAACCAGGAGAGGAGGCAGTGACAATGAATGCCTGATTCACCCAGTCTCCTCTGAACAGTTGATGTTGAGATGTGTCTGTTACTTGAACTCTGTGAAGCATTATTTGGGCTGCAATCTGAGGTGCAGTTAATTCTAATGAACATATCCTCTGCAGCAGAGGTAACTCTGGGTCTTCCTTTCCTGTGGCAGTCCTCATGAGATCCAGTTTCATCATAGCGCTTGATGGTTTTTGCAACTGTACTTGAAGAAACTTTAAAAGTTCTTGAATTGTTCCGTATTGACTGACCATCATGTCTTATAGTAATGATGTTCTTTGCATAATGTGGACTTGGTCTTTTACCAAATAGGGCTATCTTCTGTATACCCCCCCTACCTTGTCACAACACAACTGATTGGCTCAAACACATTAAGAAGGGAATACATTTCACAATTAACCTTTAAGAAGGCACACCTGATAATTGAAATGCATTCCAGGTGACTACCTCATGAAGCTTGTTGAGAGAATGCCAAGAATGTGCAAAGCTGTCAACAAAGCAAAGGGTGGCTACTTTTAATAATCTCAAATATAAAATAACACTTTTTTTGGTTACTACATGATTCCATATGTGTTATTTTCATAGTTTTGATGTCTTCACTATTATTCTACAATGTAGAAAATAGTAAAAAATAAAGAAAACCCTGAAATGAGTACATTTTTACATTTTTACATTTTTAGTCATTTAGCAGACGCTCTTATCCAGAGCGACTTACAGTTAGTGAATACATTTTTATTTATTTTTATACTGGCCCCCCTTGGGAATCGAACCCACAACCCTGGCGTTGCAAACGCCATGCTCTATCAACTGAGCTACATCCCTGCCAGCCATTCCCTCCCCTACCCTGGACAACGCTGGGCCAATTGTGCGTCACCCATGAGTCTCCCAGTCGCGGCCGGGCTGCGACAGAGCCTGGATTCGAACCAGGATCTCTAGTGACACAGTTAGCACTGCGATGCAGTGCCTTAGACCACTGCGCCACTCAGGAGCCCCTCAACACAATCGTGCTGAACCGCCGCCACACAAACGAGTAAAGTTTGAGTAGGTGTGTCACAACGTTTGATTGGCCCACCTGCCTCCTAATCCCCGGTCTAGATGCTCCTACCCATCTCTCCCTTGAACCTGTATCTCCCTGGACCTGGACCACCCTCACTGCCTCAGCAGATGTCACCCTTCTCTCCACTCTCACTTGTTGCACCTCTGCTGCCTGCTTCATTGCCCCACACCCACTATATGCCACACTATGAGCACCTCCAAAACTGCAGCACTTTGGTTGTACACCATCCCATACGCATGCTCCCCTCCACACCTGGCACACCTCCTTTTTTCTCTTTTCAGGCTGTTGCCACATGCCCAAACCTCTGGCAGTTATAACATCTTAAAGGCGTCGGTACATAAGCCCTCACATAATAACTCATATATCCTGTGGTTACTTTATTTGGCAATACCCGGTACTTGAAGTGTAACAGAATAGACGGGCTATCTACCCTAACTCCACCCCTTGTTGCTTGCAAACTTTGAACATTCACTAGAACACCACCTCTCAAGTTGTCACTTACTTCTTTAGTGCTAACACTCACAGGCACTCCTGTTATCACCCCTTTAATGCACTGCTTCCCTGCTTGATCAGTCAAGCTGCTCGACACCACCTTACACTTCCCTATTTGCTTCACTCTGAGGGCTTTTTCCCCCTGCGCTATGTCCTTACAGAACACCAACAAGCTCCCATCTCTTAACACTTTAGCATTGACAACTTCCCCAATCAACTCTTTTATCACAGCTGTCAACCTTATCGGACTCATCGCCCCAACTCCCCCTTCCTCCCTAAACTTCAGAATCACTTTATGCTCCTCCTCACCTCCATGCTCCCCTCGAGACTTATCTTGCCCTTCCTCGTCACTCTCTACCTCCGAACTGCCGCTGGCGTTGGAAACTATGTTGCCCTCCTCAAACTTCCTTTTTTTTCTTCATTTCCGCCTCCATAGACCTTTTCTCTTTCCTACCCTCCCCCCCCCCCCTTTATTTGTACTGCTATGCTCCATACTTGCTTCACTTTCTTCTCAATCACTATCTCCTACCATCTCTGACCCAATCACAACACAATCGTGCTGAACCGCCGCCACACCGAGTAAAGTTTGATTGTTTGTTTATCAACGATTGATACCGGAGCTCTGATCAACCGACGTTACATCTTTCTTTCTTGTGTCCCTGTTCTCCCCAAAATAACAAATTCTTGATCAGCTCGCGAGTTAAGCGGAAGCTTGAGACGGCCTCGATACACAAGTCCTTTTCCCTTTAGATATGTAC